>CM056055.1:10019294-10204817 GCA_029574335.1 Rana kukunoris | reverse complement strand
CCCCAGTGCCACATACCCCCCCCCCCCATACCACCCCCACCCACCACACAACCACCCCCATCCACCACATATCCCCCACATCCCCCCAAATCACCCCCCCCCATACGTGTCCCCAGTGCGGTGTTTTTCCCCTTGTTTGTCACCCCCCACACCCCCGCCCCACCACCCCCATACGTGTCCCCAGTGCAGGGGCGGTGTCACCCCCCAACCCATACGTGTTGTCACCCAGGTGCGGGTGTCACCCCCACCACCATACGTGTACAACAGTGGGTGGGGTTGTCACCCACCACCATACGTGTCCCCCAATGTGCGCGGGGTGGGTGTCACCCCCCCCCCATACGTTGTGTCCCCAGTGCGGTGTCACCCCCCCCCCATACGTGTCCCCCCAGTGCGGGTTGTTCACCCCCACCATACGTGTCCCCAGTGCGGTGTCACCCCCCCCCCCCAACGGTGTCCCCAGTTCTGGTCACCCCCCCCCCCATACGTGTCCCCAGTGCGGTGTCCCCCCCCCATACGTGTCCCCAGTTGCGGTGTCACCCCCCCCCCCATACGTGTCCCCAGTGCGGTGTCACCCCCCCCCCCATACGTCTTGTCCCCAGTGCGGTGTCACCCCCCCCCCATAGTGTTGTCCCCAGTGCCCTGGTGTCACCCCCCCCCCCCCCCCCACCCCCCCCCCCCACCCCCCCCCCCATACGTTGTCCCCAGTCGGTTGGTGTCACACACCCCCCACCATACGTGTCCCCAGTGCGGTGTCAACCCCCCCCCCCCCATACGTGTCCCCAGTGCGGTGTATATACCCACCATACGTGTCCACAGTGCGGTGTCACCCCCCCCCCATACGTGTCCCAGTGCGGGGTCACCACCCCCCCCCCCCATTGGTGGTCCCCAAGGTGCGGTGTCACCCACCCCCCCCAATACGTGTCCCCAGTGCGGTGTCACCCCCCCCCCCCCCCATACGTGTCCCAGTGGCTGGGGTGTCACCCCCCCCCCATTTCCGTGTCCCAGTGCGGTGTGTCACCCCCCCCCCCAATACGTGTCCCCAGTGCGGTGTCACCCCACCCCCCATACGTGTCACCAGTTTGGTTTGTCACCCAGTGCAGTGCGGTGTCAACCCCCCCCCCCATACGTTGTCCCCCAGTGCGGTTTGTGTCACCCCCCCCCCATACGTGTCCCCCAGTGCGGTGTCACCCCCCCCCCCATACGTGTCCCCAGTGCGGTGTTGTCACCCCCCCCCCATACGTGTCCCCCAGTGCGGTGTCACCCCCCCCCATACGTTTCCCCAGTGCGGTGTCACCCCCCCATACGTGTCTCCAGGTTGCGGTGTCACCCCCCCCATACGTGTCCCCAGTGCGGGGTCACCCACCCCCCAATACGTGTTCCCCAGTGCGGTGTCACCCCCCCCCCAATACGTGTCCCCAGTGCGGTGTCACCCCCCCCCCCCAATACATGTCCCCAGTGCGGTGTCACCCCCCCCAAATACGTGTCCCGTTTCTGGTGTTCGTTTTGTTTTTTGTCCCCAGTGCGGTGTCACCCCCCCCAAATTACGTGTCCCCAGTTGCGGTGTCACCCCCCCCCCCCAGAATGGGTGTCCCCAGTGCGGTGTCACCCCCCCCACCACGTGTCCCCTTTCCCACCCCCCCCCCCACCCGTGTCCCCAGCACGCCGGTGTCCCCCCCCCCCATTACGTGTCCCCTAGTGGCGAGTGCGTGGGCGGTGTCACCCCCAACCCCCCCAATTACGTGTCCCCAGTGCGGTGTCACCCCCCCATATATTACGTGTCCCCAGTGCGGTGTCACCCCCCCCATACGTGTCCCCAGTGCGGTGTCCCCCCACCCAATACGTTGTCCCCCAGTCCAGTGCGGTGTCACCCCCCCCCCAATACGTGTCCCCAGTGCGGTGTCACCCCCCCCCCAATAAGTGTCCCCAGTGCGGTGTCACCCCCCCCCCAATAGTTTGTCCCCAGTGCCGGTGTCCCCCCCCCACCCAATACGGTCCCCAGTGCGGTGTCACCCCCCCCCCCCAAATACGTGTCCCCAGTGCGGTGTCCACCCCCCCCCCCCCCATACGTGTCCCCAGTGCGGTGTCACCCCCCCCCAATACGTGTCCCCAGTGCGGTGTCGCCCCCCCCAATACGTGTCCCCAGTGCGGTGTCACCCAACCCCCCACCAATACGTGTTCCCCAGTGCGGGTGTCACCCCCCCCCAATACATGTCCCCCATGCGGTGTCACCCCCCCCCCAAATACGTGTCCCCAGTGCGGTGTCCCCCCCCAAATACGTGTCCCCAGTGCGGTGTCCCCCCCCCCAATACGTGTCCCCAGTGCGGTGTCACCCCCCCCCCCCCCCCAATACGTGTCCCCAGTGCGGTGTCACCCCCCCCCCAATACCCCCAATGCATGTCCCCCCCCCCAGTGCGGTGTCACCCCCCCCCCCCCCATTACGTCCCGTCCCCCCCCCAGTTCCCCAGTGCTTGGTGTCACCCCCCCCCACCCCAATACATGTGTCCCCAGTCCCAGTGCGGTGTCACCCCCCCCAAATTACGTGTCCCCAGTGCGGGTTGTCACCCCCCCACCCCAAATACGTGTCCCCAGTGCGGTGTCACCCCCCCCCTACGTCCCTGCGGTGTCCTCCCTTCCCCATGGTCTCCCAGTGTCCCCCCCCCTGTACATGCCCCAGGCGGTGTCACCCCCCCCACCCCACGCACCCCCAGTGCGGTGTCACCCCCCCAATACGTGTCCCCAGTGCGGTTGTCACCCCCCCCCCCATACGTGTCCCCACAACCCACCCAATACGTGTCCCCCAGTGCGTGTTGACCCCCCCCCCCCAATACATGTCCCCAGTGCGGTGTCACCCCCCCCCCCCCAAATACCCCCCAGTGCCCCCGCACCCCCCCCCCCCAATGTCCCCAGTGCGGGTGTCACCCCCCCCCAAATACGTTGTCCCCAGTGCGGTGTCACCCCCCCCAATACGTGTCCCCAGTGCCGGTGTCTTTGTCACCCCCCCCCCCCCCCCCAATACGTGTCCCCAGTGCGGTGTCACCCCCCCCCCAAATCCCCCCCCCCCCCACCCCCCCCGTGTCCCCAAGTGCGGTGTCACCCCCCCCAATACGTGTCCCCAGTGCGGTGTCGGTGTCACCCCCCCAATACGTGTCCCCAGTGCGGTGTGTCACCCCCCCCCCCCCCCACGTGTCCCCTGCGGTAACCCACCCCCCCCCCAATACGTGTCCCCAGTGCGGTGTGTCACCACCCCCAGCCAAATACGTGTCCCCAGTGCGGTGTCCGTCCCCCCCCCCCAATACGTGTCCCCAGTGCGGTGTCACCCCCCCCCCATATACATGTCCCCAGTGCGGTGTCACCCCCCCCCCCCCCAATACATGTCCCCAGTGCGGGTGTCACAGTGCGGTGTCATCCCCACCTACCCCACCCCCCAATACGTCACCCCCCCCCACCCCCCCCCAATTTACATGTCCCCAGTGCGGTGTCACCCCCCCACCCCAATACGTGTCCCCAGTGCGGTGTCCCCCCCCCCCGGTGTGACCCCCCAGCCCCCCCACCCCCCCCCCCCCCCAATACATGTCCCCAGTGCGGTGTCACCCCCCCCCCGTCCCCCAGTGCGGTGTCACCCCCCCCAACCCCCCGTCCCCACCCCCCCCCCGTGTCCCCCCCCCCCACACGTGTCCCCAGTGCGGTGTCACCCCCCCCACCCCCAATCCCCTCCCCGGTGCCACCCCCCCCCCCCCCCGCCCCCCCCCCCCCCAATACGTGTCCCCCAGTGCGGTGTCACCCCCCCCCCTACGTGTCCCCAGTGCGGTGTCACCCCCCCCCCCCCCCCCCCCCCCCCCTCCCCCCTTACGTGTCCCCAGTGTGTCCCCCCCCCCAATAGTGGCGCGGTGTCCCCACCCCCCCCAATACATGTCCCCCAGTGCGGTGTCACCCCCCCCCCGCCGCCCCCCCCCCCCCCCCCATGTCACCCCCCTGTCCCCCCCGGTCCCAGTGCGTGTCACCCCCCCCCAATACATGTTCCCCAGTGCGGTGTCACCCCCCCCATACCATGTCCCCAGTGCTCACCCCCCGCAACCACACACACCAGGTGCCACACCACCCCCCCCCCAACATGGCCCTCGTCCCACCCCCCAACGCCACGCCCGTACCCCCCCTGCGACCCCCCCACCAAACAATAGTGTCCCCAGTGCGGCCCCACCCCCCACCAATACCTCTCCCAAACCGGTGTCCACCCCCCCCAATACCCACCCCACCGGTCACCACCCCCCCCCAATACCAACCCAGTAACCCCACCCCCCCCCCCCAATACATGTCCCCAGTGCGGTGTCACCCCCCCCCCCATACCCCCCCCCCCCAATACGTCGTGTCATTTTGTGTCCCCAAGTGCGGTGTCACCCCCCCCCCCCCCCCGTGTAAATACGTGTCCGTCCAGTGCGGTGTCACCCCCCCCCCCAATACCTGTCCCCAGTGCGGTCACCCCCCCCCAACACGTGTGCCCCAGTGCCGTGTCACCCCCCCCCCCCTACGTGTCCCCAGTGCGGTGTCACCCCCCCCCCCAATACGTGTCCCAGTGCGGTGTCCACCCCCCCCATCAAGTCAATACGTGTCCCCAGAGTTACGGTGTGGCGGTGTCACCCCCCCCCAATACATGTATGTCCCCAGTGCGGTGTCACCCCCCCCCACAATCAATTATAACAGTGTCCCCAGTGCGGTGTCATAAATCCCCCCCCCAATACATGTCCCCAGTGCCCGGTGTCACCCCCCCCAAATATGCGTGTCCCCCAGTGCGGTGTCACCCCCCCCCAATACGTGTCCCCAGTGCAGTGTCACCCCCAAATTCCATTGCCCCCCCCCCAATACATGTCCCCAGTGCGGTGTCCCACCCCCCCCATCCTCCACCTAGACCCTGTCCCCCTAATCATGCGGTGTCCCCTCCCCCATGGTAATTCCCCAGTGAGGTGAGTCAGCTCTCTCTCTATCCCCTCCCCCCGCTCACCGCACTCGGTAGATGTCGCCCTTCCTGCAGCTGCTAAACAGGTCGCTGGTGTCCATCGGCCCGGGCCCGGCGCTGGGCGGAGCGAGCGGCTCATTGACCCGGCGGGTTCGGGAAACAGCGAGCGGAAGCACCGGAGAGGGCGGATCGAGCGGAGGAAACACACCGAACGGAGAGACACCAAACAGCTGACTGCGGAGATCCCCGCCCCCTGTCTACACCAAACACGTACCGCCCCTCCCCTAAACAACCCATTAGAAGGCATTAGAAGCCTAACCACACCCCCTTAACTATGCCACACACCCCCTTACCAATAGAAACACATTCATCCCCGCTACGGCCAATACAAACACGCCGCTCTTCTCGCAGCCACGCCCCTCCCAATACAAACCTTCCAATCTCCGCTTTACCTGTGCACGCCGCTCACCGTACAACCACGCCCCCTATCCAGCATCAACACGTCGATCCGCCCACAAATACCGTAATCATCAGCGCAGAATAGCCTGGGCTCCTCCCAAAGGCTCCTGGACACGCCCCCACACTGGAGATATCCAGATAGGAAGCTCCGCCCCCTTCCGTGTGACTTCTGCAAAGTAAACAGGACAGAGGGTGTGTGTGAGAGAGGTCACATGACTCCCATCACCCTCCAACCCAATAGAGAGAGAGGAGTGCAGACCACACAGGACAGAAAGACAATCAACATGTCTGATCAAGGTCACCCCAATAGGAAGTGTTATGGTGGATCCTCGCCTGCTTCTGCCCTGTATGTACTGAGGCCAAGGGACCCGATCCAACCCTTTTAACTCTTTTTCTTTCCAAGAGCTGTTTTTTGCTTTTTTTTATTTTATTTTACAACCACTTCAGCCCAGAAGATTTACCCCCCTTAATGACCAGGCCATTTTTGCGATACGGCACTGCATCGATTTAACTGACGATTGCGCGGTCCTGCGACGTTGTAGCCAAACAAAATTCATGTTATCAGCAAAAGAATGCAGGCATAGGACACACCCCTCACCTATTAGCAAAAGAATGCAGGCATAGGACACACCCTCACCTATCAGCAAAAGAATGCAGGCATAGGACACACCCCTCACCTATCAGCAAAAGAATGCAGGCATAGGACACACCCCTCACCTATCAGCAAAATAATGCAGGCATAGGACACACCCCTCACCTATCATCAAAAGAGTGCAGGCATAGGACACACCCCTCACCTATCAGCAAAAGTATGCAGGCATAGGACACACCCCTCACCTATCAGCAAAATAATGCAGGCGTATGACACACCCCTTACCTATCAGCAAAATAATGCAGGCATAGGACACACCCCTCACCTATCAGCAAAATAATGCAGGCGTAGGACACACCCCTCACCTATCATCAAAAGAGTGCAGGCATAGGACACACCCCTCACCTATCATCAAAAGAGTGCAGGCATAGGACACACCCCTCACCTATCATCAAAAGAGTGCAGGCATAGGACACACCCCTCACCTATCATCAAAATAATGCATGCGTAGGACACACCCCTCACCTATCAGCAAAATAATGCAGGCATAGGACACACCCCTCACCTATCATCAAAATAATGCATGCGTAGGACACACCCCTCACCTATCAGCAAAATAATGCAGGCGTAGGACACACCCCTCACCTATCAGCAAAATAATGCAGGCGTAGGACACACCCCTCACCTATCAGCAAAATAATGCATGCGTAGGACACACCCCTCACCTATCAGCAAAATAATGCAGGCGTATGACACACCCCTCACCTATCAGCAAAAGAATGCAGGCGTAGGACACACCCCTCACCTATCAGCAAAAGAATGCAGGCATAGGACACACCCCTCACCTATCAGCAAAAGAATGCAGGCATAGGACACACCCCTCACCTATCAGCAAAAGTATGCAGGCATAGGACACACCCCTCACCTATCAGCAAAAAATTGCAGGCATAGGACACACCCCTCACCTATCAGCAAAAGAATGCAGGCATAGGACACACCCCTCACCTATCAGCAAAAGAATGCAGGCATAGGACACACCCCTCACCTATCAGCAAAATAATGCAGGCATAGGACACACCCCTTGCCACACCCCCTTAAAGGAGAATTATACAAAAAAAAACAAGATTTTTTAAACCCACAAGTGCTTTTTTTTACCACTACTATTCCTTTATATTGGCTTTTGGAATTTACAAATGCAGCAATTTAGAAATCAGGTGAAAGGTTTAGCGCTGAAAAACACTTTTTGATAGATAAAAAGTGCATTTTACATATTCTATATAGATCAGACCAAATTAGGGACAAATGAGGAGCAATGAAGGACAGAGGGACTTTGCTCAAAATCAGGGACAGTTGGAAGCTATGTATTTATACAGCGATCAGGGCTATAAAAATGCACTGATTACTGTATAAATTACTCTTGCAGGCAAGGGGTTAAGACGAGTGGTGATCAAGGGGTTAAGTGTTTCCTGGGAGGTGTTTCTAACTGTGGGCGGAGGGCAGTTTGAGACCCCCTCCCATAGACACACTCCTAAACATTGTGGACGGCCTTCCCAGAAGAGTTGAAGCTGTTAGAGCTGCAAAGGGCGGGGCCAACTTAATATTGATCCCTACGGACTAAGACTGGGAGGCCAGCAGGATTTATTTGGTTTCTTTGAGCATAAAATGTATCAAATACTTTCATATTTTAATAATTCAATAAAATATTTGAAACAAAAAAAAGTATTCTGATATACAATATGATTTTAATTTGTTCGATTGTATTCGTATTTTAATAACTCAATAAAATATTTGAAACAAAATTAATCAAATACCTCATGCCTCGTACACACGACCATTTTTCACGGCAGGAAAAAAAAACTGTTTTTCCCAACGTGATTCCTCTTCAGCCTGACTTGCATACACACGTCCATGCAAATAAACGTCCAACCAAAGTGCGGTGACGTACAATGCGTACGACGGGACTATAAAGGGGAAGTTCCTTTCAAATGGCGCCACCCTTTGGGCTGCATACTTGATTCTGAGCATGCGCATTTTCTTTCCCCTCGGAAAAGCATACACACGACCGGTTTTCGCGACGAGAAAATAGAGCTGGTTTAAAAAAGATTTGCGACAGTTTTTTAGTCGAGAAAACTGCTAGAGAGCATACACACGACTGGTTTCCACGACCAATATAAAAAAACAAACAGTTTTCTCGTCGTGAAAACCGATAGTGTGTACGAGGCATCAGACCCCGAAAGTTGGACTTTTAGGTATACTGAATGATTTTGTTTCTAGAAGTAATGCGAGGAATCTGATACCTATATTGTTGTTTTATGCACGTAAGTCATTTTTTAAGGACTCTTCTCCTCCTATAGCTCAGACCAGTGTTGTCCACCGTCCATATTTTTACGGACAGTTTGTAAAAACTGCACTTTTCCCCCCCGTTCATAAATGTCCGTGGTTCCGGGAAGATGCCAGTAAAAATAGCCGAGATCCAGGGGGTGATTGGAAGCAGGGGGTTATGGTGGCTGCGGTGGCACCGCAGAGGGGGATGGAGGCAGGGGGTGCTAGTGCCAGGGCGTAATTGGAGGCAGGGGGTGTTGGTGGCACCGCAGACGGGGATGGTGGCACTGCAGAGGGTGGGGGATGGAGACAGGGGTTGTTGGTGGCACCGCAGAGGGGGATGGAGGCAGGGGGTGCTAGTGCCAGGGCGTAATTGGAGGCAGGGGGTGTTGGTGGCACCGCAGAGGGGGATGGTGGCACTGCAGAGGGTGGGGGATGGAGACAGGGGTTGTTGGTGGCACCGCAGAGGGGGATGGAGGTAGGGGGTGCTAGTGCCAGGGCGTAATTGGAGGCAGGGGGTGTTGGTGGCACCGCAGAGGGTGATGGTGGCACTGCGGAGGTTGGGGGATGGAGACAGGGGTTGTTGGTGGCACCGCAGAGGGGGATGAAGGCAGGGGACGATGGAGGCAGGGGGCCTGGGGGAGATTGGAGGCAGAGGAAGATTGGAGGCAGGGGGAGATTGTGGCACCGCAGAGGGGGATGGAGACAGGGGGTGTTGGTGGCAGAGGGGTTGAAGGCAGGGGGTGTTGGTGGCAGAGAGGGATGAAGGCAGGGGACGATGGAGGCAGGGGGTCTGGGGGAGATTGGAGGCAGGGGGAGATTGTGGCACCGCAGAGGGTGTTGGTGGCAGAGGGGGATGGAGGCAGGGGGAGATTGGAGGCAGGGGGAGATTGTGGCACTGCAGAGGGTGTTGGTGGCAGAGGGGGGTGAAGGCAGGGGGTGTTGGTGGCAGAGGGGGATGAAGGCAGGGGACGATGGAGGCAGGCGGGCAGGGGGAGATTGGAGGCAGGGGGAGATTGTGGCACTGCAGAGGGTGTTGGTGGCAGAGGGGGATGGAGGCAGGGGGTGATGTGACTAAATAATTTGCCCTTATTATATCGAAAATAACAAAAATATGTTTTTTTTACCTTAATATCTACCTTAAATCACATTGCTATTTGCCTAGCATTCTTGTTTGTAGCCTAAATACTGAAATTTGCACCTAAAAATGTAATTTAGTAACTTTTGTGAAATGTCAGTAAAAACGTGGCTGCGCCAGTAAATTTCGGGTGTCTTGCCAGTAAATTTCAGTCTGGTAGGTTGGCACCACTGGCTCAAACTCTGAGGCCGCGTACACACGATCAAATCTATCTGTTGGAAACGGTCTGCCAGACCGTCCCAGCAGACAGATTACGGGCGAGCCGACGGATTTGGCCAGCCGACAGATTTTAAAGCATGCTTTAAAATCTGTCTGCTGGGAATCCGTCTGCCCGACATGTCTGCTGGTTAGTACGCTAACCAGCAAACATATCTTCTCGCACATGCGTCGAATGGATTCGACGCATGCGCGGAAGTGTTTTACTTCCTGGTGCGGTGACGTGGCGGCGTCAACGTTACCGCCACGTCACCGACACATCAGCGCGCTGTCTGCCGGCGGAGATTTTAGTTTGATCATGTGTACACGATCAAACCAATACATCCCAGCAGACAGATTTGTTCAAATCGGTCTGTCTGACCGGTTTGAACAAATCTATTTGCTCGTGTGTACGAGGCCTTACTGTATTGTACATGAAGATATACCCAAGGTTTAAGTTAATCTATAAAAGTAGGGCGTGACCTAAGAAGTTTACAAAAATAAGAAAACCCTGGTTGGATGTCTCTGAAACATTTTGGGGTGATGTCTTGTCTTCACAACTTGATTGATCAGAGTTCACTTCAATATAGTCCGTGGTCCTACATGGATGGTGGGCATTGCTTGGGTAGGCTGCTTTGGTTCTATTTTAATTTCATCCTTCCATTGGTTATTCCAGGGAACATGGCGCGAATGTTGGGGGTGGGGTGTATAAACAACAACTAATGTTCGATGTGAGCTTTTGGTCGGAAACTCCGACCGTGTGTAGGCTCCATCTGAATTCCAGCTGGAATTTCCGACAACAAAAATTTGAGAGCTGGTTCTCAATTTTTCCGACAAGAAAAGTTCTTGACGGAAATTCCGATCGTCTGTATGCAATTCTGACGCACAAAAAAAAAACACGCATGCCTGGAATCAAGCAGCAGAGCCACAATGGCTATTGAATTTAATTTTGCTCAGCTCGTCGTATGTGTTGTACTTCACCGCGTTCTTGACGGTCGGAATTTCAGACAACATTTGTGTGACCGTGTGTATGCAACACAAGTTTGGGCCAACATTCCATTGGAAAAAAAATCCACGGTTTTGTTGTCGGAATTTCCGATCGCGATTACCTCCGGGAAAACAAATGGTGTATATTGTGTATATTGTTCTTGTGCTGTGATTATGAAAAACATAGGCCAACATCACAGAGCGCTAAAAATGAAACAAAGGCGTCTCAGATATTTCCTTTTATTCATGTAAATTTGTCAGCGCGGACGGCAATCGAAGACAGTGTCTGGCCAACAGTCAAACAGCAATAGTTTTATTACGCAGTAGTGCACATTCCATCAAAGCTATACACCGACAACGCTATTGTTTCGTGGAGTGAAGGGACGGCCAAGGCTTTACGTACATCCAAAAAAAGAAAAGAATAGCTGGAAAAAAATAAATCACACTGATAGCTTTACAAAGAAACAATCTTTTATACGCACTGAAATGCCGTTACACAAATAGAACTCTATTACATCATACTGAGTAATCTGCTATCTTCCAAACTGCTACACCAGACGTAGGTCATATAAAGCTCTCCAACTGCTGTGGAAATGTTCTGGGCGGGGGAGGGGGGGGCGTGCTGCCACTTGTAGTGTCGTTAAATCTGCAGAACCAAACCTGAACCCTGGACCCCAAAAATCCTGTATTTCACTATTTTGTGCTTATTGTGCATGTTTTCACCTTGGCTAGAAAGATCACGTCTTAGAGTAGAACTACTGGAAAAATTAATCTTGAAAAATTAATCTGGAAAAATTAATCTGGAAAAATTGGAAAAATGTATATTGTAAACATTTTGAACTGTCTTTTTTCAACCAAACTATTTAACTATGTTATCATTAATGATGCAGTTGATGCAGTTTTATTACGTGTTGACCCTGCCAGTCAATCAGCTATTTTTCTCATTCCTTTACTAGGCCAAGCTGTCCAGTAAAAGTGACAGCTACAAAGGTTGGCACAAGGTTGGGCGAGACACCATTGTTGAGCCGTTGCCACCAGAATCCCCAGTTCTATCCAACTGCCAAAAACCATTGCAAAGCTAAAGACTGGCATCACACTTCTCCAATCTCCATATTGTAAAATGAACAGATAATGAAAAGTCTCCTCCAAAGAAGTCAGTATTATTCATATAATGCTTGTAGCGTTGAGCCTAATTAACTGTCTTTAGTGCAGTCTTTCTCTAGCATTTTTTTTCTTTAAATAATCCCTGTAAAATCTTTGTTACCTGTCAATCCTGCCTGTAAATCTGTTATTTTTCTACATCCCTTACCAGGCCAAGCTGTCCAGTAAAAGTGACAATTGCAGATGTTGGGACAAATCATATACCATTTATGGTGAGATGTTGCCACGGAGAATCCCAAGTTTGACCCAACTGCTGTAATTATTGCAAGGTCAAATGATGGTGTCACACGTCTTCATAATGTAAACATTTTTTACCTGACGATCTTGCCAGTAAATCTGTTATTTTCCTACTTCCCTTACCAAGCCAAGCTGTCCAGAAAAAATTATATCTACAGAATTTGGGACAAACCAAGTAGCACTTCTGGTGAGACTCAATTGGTGAGACTCCATTTCTGAGACGTTGCCACCAAAATCCCAAGTTCTATCAAATTGCCATAATTATTGCAAAGCCAAACAATGGCGTCACACTTTTCCATAATGTAAAATGTTTTTTACCTGACCATCGTGCCAGTAAATCTGTTATTTTTCCTACTTTCTTTACCAAGCCAAGCTGTCCAATAAAAATGACATCTACAGAAGTTGGGACAAACCAAGTAGCACTTCTGGTGAGACTCCATTGGTGAGACGTTGCCACCAGAATCCCAAGTTCTATCCAACTGCCGTAATTATTGCAAGGTTAAACAATAGCGTCACACTTCTCCATAATGTAAAATGTTTATTACCTGACTATCTTACCAGTAAATCTGTTATTTTTCTACTTTCTTTACCAAGCCAAGCTGTCCAGTAAAAATTACATCTACAGAAGTTGGGACAAACCAAGTAGCGCTTCTGGTGAGACCCAATTGGTGAGACGTTGCTACCAAAATCCCAAGTTCCATCCAACTGCCATAATTATTGCAAGGCCAAACGACGGCGTCACACTTCTCCATAACGTAAACATTTTTTAACTGACGATCTTGCCAGTAAATCTGTTATTTTCCTACTTCCCTTACAAAGCCAAGTTGGCCAGTAAAAATTACATCTACAGAAGTTGGGACAAACCAAGTAGCACTTCTGGTGAGAAACCATTGGTGAGACGTTGCCACTAGAATCCCAAGTTCCATCCAACTGCCATAATTATTGCAAGGCCAAACAACAGCGTTACACTTCTCCATAATGTAAAATTGTATTACCTGACGATCTTGCCAGTAAATCTGTTATTTTCCTACTTCCCTTACCAAGCCATGCTGGCCAGTAAAAATGACATCTACAGAAGTTAGAACAGACCAAGTAGCACTTCTGGTGAGACTCCATTGGTGAGACGTTGCCACCAGAATCCCAAGTTCCATTCAACTGCCGTAATTATTGCAAGGCCAAACTGTGGCATCACACTTCTCCATAATGTGGAAAGAACAGATAATTAAAAGTCTCGTCTAAAGAAGTTAGTATCATTCATATAATACTCACTGACCCTGCAGCTGTGACAAATAATTAGATATCCATAACTTATTTCTGCTTTCGACTCACAGTCAACCTCAACTTTGTGTTGGGTATAATTGTTAATCTTGCAGATCTGTTTGCAACAAATTATGTAACTGACACTCTATGTTGTACTTAAGCTGGCCATACACTAGTAGATTTCAGAACGAACCTTCGTACAAATATTTGTGCGAACATTGATACTATAATTCTCAGTACAGTCGATGACCCGATGAATGTTGTTCGAAAAGTACTTCAAAATTGTGTTCTTCAATTTTGTAATGAATGGATTTTCCTGAATGAAAACCACATACACATTTAGAAATGTTTTTAAGAACATTTTTTCCATCCCGCTCCTTTGATTTTTTTACATCACTGCGGTCGAAAGTGAACATTGACTTGACCCCATTAATGATTAGAGAATTGATTAAATGTTCTGAAAACGATACATTTTGAATGAAACTATACCAGTGTATGGAAAGCCTTACTTGGTAAAACTATTTAATAAAAGCAGTATTGAAGCAGTATAAATACATGTGGAATCAAGCTCTTAGAGCTCACAACCCTATCCCAATTGTGGGAGGGGCAGAGACAACACTTTGGGCTGGGAGATATAAGAAGCTGGAGGGTCATTGGAAACACTGGTGCTCAGTTAAAAATGAAGTATTAATTGGAAGTTGGCATTTAAAGCCTAACTTCTGCCGCTGGGGAAAGAAGAGATGAAGGAAGATGTGACAGTAGATTTTTACACAGTTTTCACAGCTGCTATCTAGGGATTGCCAGAGAGCTGTGACATGCGGCACAACGTAGCTTCAAGAAGCCCCAATGCACAGGTACTCCTAGATAGGATAGAAAGAGAAATGACATGGGTCACTTTAAGCTCTGCAGCCATACAGTCACAAAGACTTTAAAACTCCTAAAGTTTCAAGGCTTTGGTTGGTCACAAAGTAAAAGTGACAATAGATTTTTACACAGTTTGCACAGTTGCTATCTAGGAATTGTTAGAGCTGTGCCATACAGCACAAAGTATCTTCAAGGAGCCTGTATGCACAGGTACTTCTAGATAGGATAGAAAGAGGAATGGCATGGGTCACTTTAAGCTCTGCAGCCATACAGTCCAACAAGGTGGATCTCATAGCTATGGGCACTATATGTGTATAAGTCACAGGGACTTTAAACAAGGTGGATCTCAAAACTAGTCACAAAGACTTTAAAACTCCTAAAGTTTCAAGGCTTTGATTGGTCACAATGTGAAAGTGACAATATATTTTTACACAGTTTGCACAGCTGCTATCTAGGAATTGCTAGAGCTGTGCCATACAGCACAAAATATCTTCAAGGAGCCTGTATGCCCAGGTACTAGATAGAAAGAGGAATGGCATTAGTCACTTTAAGTTCTGGAGCCATACAGCCCAGCAAGGTGAATTATGTAGTTTTTGGCACTATATGGGTATAAGTCACAGGGACTATAAAACGCTCACTGTTCCAAGGCTTCGATTGGTCACAAAGGTAATGTGACAATACATTTTTATAGTTTGCACATCTGCTATCTAGGGATTGACAGAGAGCTGTGACATGCGCCACAAAGTAGCTTTAAGAAGCCTCTATGCACAACTACTCTTAGGATAGAAAAATGAATGGCATAGGTCACATTAAGCCTCTGCAGCCATACGTTCCAACAAGGTGGATCACAAAACTGTGGGCACTATATGGGTGTAAGTCACAGGTACTTTAAAACTCTCTCTATTCCAAGGCTTTGATTGGCCACAAAGGGAACGTGACAATAGATTTTTACAGTTTGCACAGCTGCTATCTAAGGATTGTCAGTGAGCTGTGACATGCGGTACAAAGTAACTTCAAGAAGCCTCAATGCACAGGTACTACCAGATAGGATAGAAAGAGGAATGGCATTGATCACTTTAAGCCTCTGCAGCCATACAGCCCAGCAAGGTGGATCACAAAACTATGGGCACTATATGGATAAAAGCCACAGGGACGTTAAAACTCTCACTGTTCCAAGGCATTGATTGGCCACAAAGGGAACGTGACAATAGATTTTTACACAGTGTGCACAGCTTCTATCTAGGGATTGCTAGAGAGCTGCAGCACAACATAGCTTCTAGGAGGCTTTACTAGGTACTCCTAGATAGGATAGAGAGAGCAATGGCATTGATCACTTTAAGCCAGGGGTGCCCAACCTTTTGAAGCGCAAGGGTCACTAAAGCAACTTGGTAACCAGTCGCGGGCCACAATGAGTAAAGCGGAGGGATGACAGGTCACGGCTACTCAATAGGCCCTCAGATCTGCTCAGATGGAAGGGGACAAATTCCCTTCTGTTTTTCGGATTGGAGACAGGCGGGCGTAAATGGACATCTGTCACTCTATAGAGGTGAATCAAGGGTCCCATTTGGTCGGGCTGATCGTGTGAAAAGGGCCTAAGACTGATGTGCTGCGGTTTACCCACACCATGGGTGCAGTGTAGGGCACCTGTGTCTATCCTGCGGCCGTTTAACATAGACTCCGCCTGTGGAAAAAGCCAGCACTGTAGAGGAAGCATTGGCTTATGGGGCTCTGCTCCACAGCCGCTTCCTTCCTCTACCACCAGCTTCATTCACAACACGGATGCTGTGGTATGGTGGGTGGGCAACCTGCAATCTTGGCTTGCCAACCCACCATTCCAGAGCAGGAGGTCTTAGGCCACATCAGAGGGCTCCGCGGGCCACATGTGGCCCCCGGGCCACTGGTTGGCCACCCCTGCTTTAAGCTCTATAGCCATACAGCCCAGCAAGATCACAAAACTACAGGCACTATATGGGTAGAAGTCACAGGGACTTTAAAACTCCTACTGTCCCAAGTCTTTGATTGGCCACAAGTCTAACAGTAGCCTTAGCACTAGATTTTCAGTGAATAATTACAGAAATAAGCGCAGGTTGGAGCCACGATGGGTGATCTTCTGCTTCTTTAAGATGGTCATGTGACAACACACCAGCTCAATGCTTGCAGGGATTATGGAAAGAATGCAGAGATGGATCATCAGCTTTATCTCCTAGAATAAAATCTATATGATAAATCTTTACATGGACTAGCATCATTTAGACAATCACATGACCTCAACTGTACCAACATTAACGTTGCCTGCAAATGTTCTAAAGATGATGGTGCAATGGACCCCCTAAGGTGTAAGCTACACTGTAGCATGTTGCTGCCATTAACCGAGTGCCATTGTTGCACTTGTGTGAGCAATAATGGCTTCATGTAGCTTACATTATAGCACATTGGTCTTACCATCACGTAACAGGTCTTCTGCAATTGCATACAAATTACTGGTGCATCTACAAATGGTCTATGTAGTTTAGGTGTGTAGGTGCAAAGGCCAAGAATCAGCTACCCTGTTTTTTTTTTCTAATTTTTCATACTTTTCCCAGTGGACACAAACTACATACGGTTGGCATAGCAAGGCAGAACAATGGAGGCAGTCTGTGCGTTTATAAAGCGATCCCAGTCCTACATCGCCACAGGGGAGAAAATGTACAATGCCTAATCTAAAACAACGCTCTGTCCAGCCAAGGCTGCTCTGAAAAGGGTCTGGCAGATAGTATTACGCTGGTGAGCCGACTCTGAATTTAATCTTTGGAAGAGTAAAGTGCAATCATATTAAACACTGTAAACCGCGGACCAGCTTATGAGTAGTCACTGACACTGTGTGCTCTATCTAGACTTCTGTGCTGCTACAGATCGACAAACTCCATATATATATTTTTTCTTTTAGTCCCAGCATCTGGGCGTTTGGTAAAATGACGCCTCCTGAAGGTGCCCCATGGCCAATAAAAGTTCTGTCAACAGACCGGGCTGTCGCTGGCCTTTATAAGTGGGTGTCCTCCTCCATAGCCTCATTCTCTTCTTTGTCAGGCTTGTTGATTAGGGTTTCCCAGCCATCCGCCTGGTGTGCGGTGCCACCGTTGATGCTCGCCTTCTTCTCTTGCATCTCCGACTGTCCGTCCATCGCCACGTCCAGGGTGGGATTATCGTGGCAGCCATTCTCCACGAAATGCAGCTCCTTGGAAAGACATTAAAGAGGAACATAGAATAATTAAAAAGATGACGTAGGCTGGATCCATAGATTACAGATACTGGTGTCTAGCGGGCTATTTAAACCTGCAATGGATCATTACTAATCTTTAAAGTGGAGGTTCAGTTTTAATTTTTTTACATAACAAACATATCATAGTTACCTTCACTGTGCAGTTCGTTTTGCACAGAGTGGCCCCGTTCGTTCTCTTCTGGGGTCCCTCGGTAGCTGTCTCGGCTTCTCCCCGCAATAGCTAACCCCCTCTGGGAAACTCTCTCCCGAGGGGGTTACCTTGCTGGCACGCTCCCGTGTTATACACTTGGCATACATAGCCGCCGAGTGTATGACTCAGTTTCGGCCCCCCCCGGCCCCCATGCCATTGGATGCGTTGCTTTCAATCTATCCAATGAAGAGCCCAGAAGCCCGGGCAAAGATCGAGTGCATTTGCTTACGCTCCATGTGACTCTGACAGCCATCTTGGGCCACACAGAGCCTACCTAAGACCCTGGTTTCCAGGCTTGGTGAGTATTTCATGTGTGGACGGTTAGTGTAGGAACAGGTCACCAGTTTGACAGGGACAGTGATTAGCATCAGTGAGAAATTTCAGACAAGTAGACAAAAGATAGGGACATGTCATCCTTCCTGGACACCTCCCCATTTGGTTCTGGACCGAACAGGCTGCATTCTGCCCCTCAAGACAGATGCTTCTAGCATGCCTGAGACCTGGTCCGCTACTCATTGCTGCTGCATTCTGTGAGTGTTCTCAGTCAGGCGCCTTCCTGGGCGCTTGGATGGAAGTTGTGCAAGAGACCACCTCGCCATCTCAGGCTTATTACACAGGTACAAGCCAGTATCAGATCAGTGCTGCAAATCTTTGATATTTAAAGCGGTTGTAAACCTGCATCAAATTTTTACTTTTTTCTCCTGCAAGACAAAAGTCATAATGAGCTAATATGCACAGCATATTAGCTCATTATGAAATACTTACCTCGGAACGAGGTGTGTAGAACTTACCTGGTCCACGCCGAGCGAGATGTCATCTTTACTCGGCGTGTCTTCAGGGTATCGCGGATCCAGCGCTGTGATTGGCTGGAGTGGCGATGACGTCACTCCCACGCATGCGCGCGGGAGGTTTAAATTCGTCAGGGTCCGGCGGCGGCTGTTCTTTTCGCCGTAGATCCCCCCTGCGCATGCGCCGCTGCAATCAGCGGCGCATTGCGAGGGTAATATCTCCTAAACGGTGCAGGTTTAGGAGATATTTTCCTTGCCTACAGGTAAGCCTTATTATAGGCTTACCTGTAGGTAAAAGTCAAAAAAGTGGGTTCTCAACCACTTTAACATTTGTTCAAAATAAAACCTATGGGCCAGGTTCTCGTACATCTCCGTTTTTTCGCGGAGCGTAGCGTAACCCATTTACGCTACGCCTCCGCACTTTTTACGGGCAAGTGCTGTATTCTCAAAGCACTTGCTCCGTAATTTGCGGCGGCGTAGCGTAAATGGGACGGCGTAAGGCCGCGTAATTAAAATAGGGAAGGAGGGGGGCGTGCTGTATTTAAATTAAGCGTGCCCCCGGGCCGTATGAACTGCGAATGCGCCGGTTTGTAAACGTCGCCCACTGCACATGCTCCATAGTGTGCCGCAAATACATTGATTTCCACGGCAACGTAATTAACGCACAGCCCTATTCGCGACGAGTTCCGTAAACGACATTAACGACGGAAAAACACGACGCTTTCCCGACGTCCATACTTAACATGGCGTACGCCGGACCTACGCAAGGTTACCCCTTATATAGCAGGGGTAACCTTACGCTTACGCAAACGACGTAAACTTCGACGACGGGGCGCAAATACGTTCGGGAATACGCGTATCACGCTCATTTGCATATTCAATGCAGAAATCGACGGAAACGCCACCTAGCGGCCAGCGTAACATTGCAACTTAGATACGACGATGTAAGTGACTTACGCCAGTTGGATCTACGCCAAATCTATGCGTAACTGATTCTAAGAATCAGTCGCATAGATAGGATGCCTCAGAAACATACGGCGTATCTCTTCTGAGAATCTGGCCCATCATTTATTCACTAAAATGTGGTAGCAGTGTCTGCCATCTACCACTAGAGGGAGTGTCACGGTACAGAATCAATGAGATTCAGCAGCATATAAAGATAAAGCTTACTCCACCATATTGCAGAATTTATTTGTACAATAGAATAATAATGACTGATCAAAAGTTTAGGGTGCCTCTGGCAGAGGTTGGGGGTGTCTGTTTTCACCAATGCTTTAAAGTAGCTGTAACCCTTATGCCGCGAACACACGATCGTTTTTCGGCATTAAAAAAAACAACGTTTTTCGGCATGTAGAAAAAACAACGTTTTTCCAACTTCATCATTAAAACGACGTTGCCCACACAAGGTCGCTTTAAAAAAATGCTCTAGCAAAGCGCGGTGATGTACAACATGTACAACAGCACTATAAAGGGGAAGTTCCATGCGGATGACGCCACCCTTTGGGCTGCTTTAGCTGATTTTGTGTTAGTAAAAGACGATTTGCGTTTTTCTGTCGGTTACAGCGTGATGAATGTGCTTACTCCATTATAAACGGTAGTTTTACCAGAACGAGCGCTCCCGTCTCATAACTTGCTTCTGAGCATGCGCGGGTTTTAAACATTGTTTTAGCCCACACACGATCATTTTTTACAACCCGAAAAACGACATAGTTTAAAACGTCGTTAAAAAATGCAGCATGTTCGAAAAAAAAAAAAAAACGTTTTTCAGAATCCGAAAAATGATGTGTAGCACACACACGATCATTTTAAATAACGTTTTTTAACCACTTCCTGACCGCCGCATGTACATATACGTCCACAGAAGGGCACGTACAGGCAGATGGGCGTATATTTACGTCCCTGCCTTTGCACGGGTCGGGGGTCGCTACATGCGGCGGTCGGAAACCCGCGGGGAGCGATCCGGGACAAGGGCGCGGCTATTCGTTTCTAGCCGCCCCCTCGCGATCGCTCCCCGGAGCTGAAGAACGGGGAGAGCCGCATGTAAACACGGCTTCCCCGTGCTTCACTGTGGCGGCGTCATCGATCGAGTGATCCCTTTTATAGGGAGACTCGATCGATGACGTCCGACCTACAGCCACACCCCCCTACAGTTGTAAACACACACAAATCCTACAGCGCCCCCTGTGGTTAACTCCCAAATTGCAACTGTCATTTTCACAATAAACAATGCAATTTAAATGCATTTTTTGCTGTGAAAATGACAATGGTCCCAAAAATGTGTCAAAATTGTCCGAAGTGTCCGCCATAATGTCGCAGTCACGAAAAAAATCGCTGATCGGCGCCATTAGTAGTAAAAAAAAAATAATAATAAAAAGGCAATAAAACTATCCCCCTATTTTGTAAACGCTATAAATTTTGCGCAAACCAATCGATAAACGCTTATTGCGATTTTTTTTACCAAAAATAGGTAGAAGAATACGTATGGGCCTAAACTGAGGAAAAAAAAAAATTATATATGTTTTTGGGGGATATTTATTATAGCAAAAAGTAAAGAAAATTGCATTTTTTTCAAAATTGTCGCTCTATTTTTGTTTATAGCGCAAAAAATAAAAACCGCAGAGGTGATCAAATACCACCAAAAGAAAGCTCTATTTGTGGGGAAAAAAGAACGCCAATTTTGTTTGGGAGCCACGTCGCACGACCGCACAATTGTCTGTTAAAGCAACGCAGTGCCGAATTGTAAAAATGCCTTTGGGCATTTAGCAGCATATTGGTCCGGGGCTTAAGTGGTTAAAAATTTCGTTTTTTGTCATGCCGAAAAATGCTTGTGTGTACGCGGCATAAAGAATGAACAAAACATATCCATTTATAGTGTGTACTTGTCTCAATCCAGAGCACTAAGTGTCATTTCTGTCTGCTGCCTCCTACCTCTGCTATCAGCATGAGTCACTTCTGACAAGTTTTCCTGACACCAAAAGAACAAAAAAGGGACAGGGGGGTGGCACCTCCAGCACACAGCCAGTGATTGACAGCCTCAGCTCTGTTCCTGTGTGCTGTGTGAAGGAGGTGTGTCCCTTCCCTCCAATCAGCTCTCAGACATAAACACTTTAACACATATGAATAATTACTTACACCAAGCTGATTTCTTTTACAAGTTTATCTCATTGAAAACATTTCCTTTGAAAGATGCAAAACAACCGTGCACGAGTTATCCAAAAGTGGAAACCCCCTTTAAATCCCCTGTGCCCATTGGCCTACAGCAGTGAAATCAAATTGTATATACAAATTTTACTCACCATGTTTTTCAGTTTGGGCAGACGCCTTTGCCAGCAGATGTAAATGAGCCCGGCGACAATAATCATGACGCACACGGAACCGATAATGACCAAAACAATAAAGAGTTTGCCGTAATCGCTTCGGGGTGGACTGGGGCGGGACTGGCAGCTGACCGTGCTGGAGTAACTTTCAATCCCGATCTTAAGAAGACAAATAAAAAGAGGATAAATCATTAAAAAAAAAACTTTCCGTTTTCATGACATGTCTTATGTTAGACCAGGTGATGTCCCGGCTGTGACTCTGTGCTTATCTATACAATGCAGGTGTTTCGTCAGATTAGGTGACCCGTCAGAATTTGTAACGGAAGTGACGTTCCGTTGCCGCCATCTTGCTACACCCTGCACTGGTCCACAGTAAGAATACAGTGGAAGGGGGAGAGCGGACACCTTGTTATACTCACCAGATTCATGGATTTCACACTTATTTTTAACATAGCTGAGTTTACTGTTAAAAAATAAGTGTGAAATGCAAGACTCAGGTGGGTGTAACAAGATGTTCCTTTGCCACATTCTCACTGTATCCTTACTGCTGGCGAGTGCGGGGTGTAGCAAGATGGCGGCGACTGAACGTCACTTCCGTTACAAATCCTGATGGGTCGCTAAATCTGACAAAACCCTGGGACATCACATATACGTTACACAAGCTGACGGTCGCCTAATCTGACGAAACACGTAAATCATGGCTGGTGGGAGGTGCCGGTTTGTAAATAGCTTCCAGGCTCAGTACTTCTCTCAAGAGCCCTCAGTCCTGATGAAAGCAGTGGGCTGGCTCTTGGGAGGAGTTATGCATACAGTATATTAAAATGCCTTGATGGGTGGATGTCAGTCTGGAGGAGTGGGCGTTCCTTAGGCAGGCTATTTGCATGCAGACCGCCCTGGGTAACGCCCACATTTGATGCTGAGCCTTCATGATTGAAAGAACTGAAATCCAAGGGGCGGGCCAGAGACAGTCAGGCTGGGGAGGAAAGTGACCGGTTCCTTCCACCAGAAAACTCTGATCTCAAGAGACCAACCTAAGGGAGCCCATTGGCCATCTATTGGTTGTATGCACCACTGACCTCTGCGAGGCTTCGTTTTATGTCGCCCAGCGCCATGAAGACATCTTTAGCAGGGACCACACCTTGAAAAATAAAATGAGATACAAAGGGTTAGACCAGATGCAGAAAGGCACCATTACCCAACGTGTCCGGACACTGAAGCCAAACCACACACGGTGGGTTGAAGCTTGGCATGACTTACGTTCCTCCTCTGTGACCGTCATCAGCAGGTGATTGTCATTCTCATTAGGCTTGCTTAGGAAGATCACCCAGTCCCTCTGGGGTGGCTCTGTTTTCCAAGAGAGCGCCTCCTCCAGGAGAGAAAGCAGCTGTTGCCCCTTCCTCCATCTGAACTCTTCCTGTAGTAAAAAGAATCTCCAATTAAAAAAAGGGGGAAAAAGGTAGACAAGGTCCTCCCGGAAAATCTAAACTCTGGTTACTATCTTTAAACCTCACCTCTGACCACAACCCCCAATGCCTAAAATATGCAGGCAGGTCCCGGTTGGTCCAAGGCATTGGCAGAGGCAGTTGCTTTTGGCACTTGAGCAGAAGGGGGAGACAAAAGGACTGGACCTGCTACTAAAGTAGCTAAAGGCTCATGGAAGGGGGTGAAATTTGGCCTCTGCACAGTAATTAGGTTATCAAAGGAAGGAAGAAGAAGCTGATTGGTTGCCATGCAAAGTTTCTCCAGAGTCTCTCTCCTCCAGTTCCCCCCTTATATACCACCAGTAGTGGCAGCTGGTGCTCCATCTTTTTTTGGAGGGGGCGGCAAACAAACCTGCTGCCAGCCCCCTGTCACTCAGTCAGTTGGTGGGTTGATCCCCCCGTCACTCGGTCAGTTGGTGAGTTGATCCCCCCGTCACTCAGCCAGTTGGTGGGTTGATCCCCCGTCACTCGGTCGGTCAGTGGTTTGATCCCCCCGTCACTCGGTCAGTCGGTGGGTTGATCCCCCCGTCACTCGGCCAGTTGGTGGGTTGATCCCCGTCACTCGGTCAGTCGGTGGGTTGATCCCCCCGTCACTCGGTCAGTTGGGTGGGTTGATCCCTCGTCACTTGGTCAGTTGGTGGGTTGATCCCCCCGTCACTTGGTCAGTCGGTGGGTTGTTTCCCCCCGTTACTCGGTCAGTTGGGTGGGTTGATCCCCCCGTCACTCGGTCAGTTGGGTGGGTTGATCCCCCCGTCACTTGGTCAGTCGGTGGGTTGATCCCCCGTCACTCGGTCAGTCGGTGGGTTGATCCCCCCTTCACTCGGTCAGTCGGTGGGTGGATCCCCCGTCACTCGGTCAGTTGGTGGGTTGATCCCCGTCACTCGGTCAGTCGGTGGGTTGATCCCCCCGTCACTCAGTCAGTTAGGTGGGTTGATCCCCCGTCACTTGGTCAGTTGGTGGGTTGATCCCCCCGTCACTTGGTCAGTCGGTGGGTTGTTCCCCCCCGTTACTCGGTCAGTTGGGTGGGTTGATCCCCCCCGTCACTTGGTCAGTCGGTGGGTTGATCCCTCTGTCACTCGGCCAGTCGGTGGGTTGTTCCCCCCCCCCCCCCCGTCACTCGGTCAGTTGGTGGGTTGATCCCCCCCGTCACTCGGTCAGTCGGTATATTGATCCCCCCCGTCACTCGGTCGGTCATGGGTTGATCCCCCCGTCACTCGGTCGGTTGGCCGACCCCCCCAGTTGCTCGCTCATTCGCCCACCAGCCCCTCAGTTACGCCGCCTAGGTCGCGGGCAGCTTCAGCTACATTCCTTGTAATAGTAATAAAAGTGACCCAAAATAATAATAAAAAAAACAGTGTCAAAATCAATAAAATAAAGTAAAATAAATAAGAATAAAAATATATTTTTTAAAGCGCCCCGTCCCAATGAGCTCACGCGCAGAAGCGAACGCATACGTAAGCAGCACCCGCATAAGAAAATGGTGTTCAAACCACACATGTGAGATATCGCTGCGATCGTTAGAGTAAGGCCTTGTACACACGAGGGGATATTTCCGCTGAACATGGTCCGACGGACCATTTCAGCCGAAAAATCCCCTCGTCTGTAGGGGCAAACGGACGCTTTTTGCCGGATTCATCCGGCGGAAAAATTTCAAAGCATGCTTTGAAATAATTCCGCCGGATAGCTGGCCGTCAGATATGTCCGCTGGTTAGTACGGCAAACCAGCGGACATATCTTGCCGCACATACGTCGTATCCTGTGAATGGATCCGACGCATGCGCGCGGAAGTGTTTACTTCCTGGTGCGGTGACGTGGCGGCGTCAACGTCACCGCCGCGTCACCGCGCTGTCCGCCGGCGGGGAATTTGATCCGATGGTGTGTACAGCCATCGGATCAAAACACCCCGGCGTAAATATACGCTGTAAACGGTCCGGGGACCGTTCACAGCGGATATATTCAGCCGTGTGTACAAGGCCTTAGGGGAATAATTCTAGCCCTAGACCTCTTCTGTAACTCAAAACATGCAACCTGTAGAAGTTTTTAAACGTCGCCTATGAAGATTTTTAAGGGTAAAAGTTTGTCGGCATTCCACGACCGGGCTCAATTTTGAAGCTTGACATGTTGGGTATAAATTTACCCGGCGTAACATTATCTTTCACATTATAAAAAGAAATACTGTTGTCTTATTTTTTTTATTTAAACAAGTGTATTTTTTCCCAAAAAAGTGCGCTAGTAAGACCGCTGCGCAAATATGGTGTGACATAAAGTATTGCAATGACTGCCATTTTATTCTCTAGGGTGTTAGAATTTGTTTTTATAATGTTTGGGGGTTCTAAGTAATTTTCTAGCAAAAAAATTTTTTTTAACCGAGTCTGAAAAAAAAGGATTTTTAATAACAGCTTACCTGTAAAATCCTTTTCTTGAAGTACATCACGGGACACAGAGCGCATAGTCATTACATATGGGTTATATGGGTACCTTCAGGTGTGGACACTGGTGTAATCAACTTCACAGGAAGTTCCTCCCTATATAACCCCCTCCCACTGAGAGTGCTTTAGTTTTGTAGCAAGCAATTTCTCTGAGGTTACACAATGTTCCCCAAAAGAGGGGTGGGAGCTCTGTGTCCCGTGATGTACTTCAAGAAAAGGATTTTACAGGTAAGCTGTTATTAAAAATCCTTTTTTCTTTATCGTACATCACGGGACACAGAGCGCATAGTCATTACATATGGGATGTCCCAAAGCAATGCTCCATGAAGGGAGGGAGACCGTAAGGCCAAAAATAGCCAAACAAAAACATTATCAGGAGGTAAAATAGCTCCACCAACAGAAAAAAAGGGGGCGTGAACCGGGCCAGAGGATTCTATACTGCTGCCCGTAGGACCGCCTGCCCAAATGCTGCATCCGTAGCCTTTGCGACGTCCAACTTATAAAATTTAGTAAACGTATGTACGGAAGACCAGGTTGCCGCTTTGCAAACCTGTGCCATAGAGATCTGATGGTGTGCCGCCCAAGAGGCACTCATGGCCCTCGTAGAATGGGCTTTAACTGATAAGGGAGGTGGAACGCGCTTCAGACCATAGGCCTGAAAAATCAGCTGCTTAATCCACCTAGCCAAGGAAGACTTGGCAGCCGGCTGACCCTTCTTGGGGCCATCCGGAAGAACGAAAAGCACATCTGTTTTCCGAATCTTCTCTGTAGCCTTGAGATAAACCCTCATGGCTCGAACCACGTCCAAAGTATGAAGCAGTCTTTCCTCTCTGGACTGGGGAGTAGGAAAGAAGGATGGTAGGACTAGGTCCTGATTCAAGTGAAAACTGGATATGACCTTAGGAAGGAAAGAAGGTTGAGGCCGCAGAACCACTCTGTCCTTATGCAGAATAAGGTACGGTTCCCTGCAAGACAAGGCTGCCAGCTCGGAGACCCTTCTGGCCGAAGCCATAGCCACCAAGAAAACCAACTTTCGGGTTAGCAGCACAAGAGGGATTTCTGTCAGAGGTTCAAACGGCTGCTTTTGTAAAGCTGACAAGACCCGATTTAAATTCCAGGGGCCGAGGGGAGCTCAAATAGGGGGATTCACATGCAAGACCCCCTGTAAGAAGGTTTTCACAAGCGAATGCGTGGCCAAAGGCCTTTGAAACCATATCGATAAGGCAGACACCTGCCCCTTTAGCGTACTAAGAGCCAACCCCTTGTCAACGCCAACCTGGAGGAATCGCAAGATCCTGTCAATAAAAACTTGCGAGGATGCCCTCCTTGAGACTCGCACCACTCCACATAGGTCCTCCAGACTCTGTAATAGATATTTCTAGAAACTGGTTTCCTAGCTTGAATTAGCGTAGATATGACCTGGGCTGAGAGGCCTCTGCCCTTAAGAATTAGGGATTCAGCCGCCAAGCCATCAAATTTAGCTGCTGTGAAGCAGGGTGGTAGATCGGGCCCTGAGACAGCAGATCTGGGCGCAGGGGGAGTGGCCACGGTGCCCCTACTGACATCCTCACGATGAGTGCGTACCAAGCCCTTCTGGGCCAGGCTGGGGCCACCAGGATCACCGGCCTGCGCTCCACCCTGATCCTTCGTAGAAGGCGGGGAATCATCTGTAGTGGAGGGAACGCATACAGGAGAGAAAACTGGTGCCAGGGGCAAACCAACGCATCGGTCCCGTAGGCCGAGGGGTCCCTGGCTCGGGATACGAATTTGTCCAATTTCTTGTTGAATCTTGTTGCCATGATGTCCACCTCGGGAACTCCGAATCTTTGGCAAATCTCTTGGAATACCTGGGGGTGAAGAGACCACTCTCCCGGGAGTAACTGTTGACGACTCAAAAAATCTGCTTGAGAATTGTCTATCCCTGGGATGAACACTGCTGAGATGCAGGGTACATGGGCTTCGGCCCATGAGAAAATCAGGTTTACTTCCCTTTGAGCCGCTAGGCTCCTTGTGCCCCCCTGGTGGTTTATGTATGCCACCGCTGTGGCATTGTCGGACTGTATCCTTACTGGCAGACCCTGCAGGGGGAGAGTCCAGGCGACCAGGGCCAACCGAGCAGCTCTGATCTCTAGGACATTGATGGGAAGCAGACTTTCTGCCTCTGACCACTGTCCCTGCTGGGTCCGTTTTCCTAAGATTGCCCCCCAACCTGTTAGGCTGGTATCTGTGGTTACTATTTTCCACGTGATGGGGCAAAAGGTTTTCCCTTTTGACAATTTTTGAGGGACCAGCCACCAGTACAGGCTGCGCCTGACTCCTGGGGAAAGACCTAATGGACGGTCTAATGCCTGTATGGACCTGTTCCAAGCAGAGAGAATAGCTGCCTGGAGAACTCTGGTATGGATCTGGGCATAGGGCACTGCTTCGAAGGCGGCTACCATCTTTTCCAGCAGTCGCATGCATAGGCGAATAGTCGGCCTCTTTTTGCCTAGGACTATTTGAATTGTTTGAGTCAATGACCTGATCTTTTCTTGAGGTAAAAATATCCTCTGGCATTCTGTATCTAACCGAAGGCCTAGATATTCCAACTGTCTTGTGGGTTGCAACCTCGATTTTCCTTGGTTCACAACCCACCCGAATTCTTGTAGATGCCGAACTGTGCGGACTACTGCATGATTGAGGTTGGAAGCTGATCTGTCGATAACCAGGAGATCGTCCAGGTATGCCAGGACCAAAATGCCTTCTGTCCTTAGGACGGCTAGCACCGGGGCTAACACCTTTGTGAATACCCGCGGAGCTGTTGCCAACCCGAAAGGGAGGGCTACGAACTGGAAATGACTTTGATCTATCATAAAACGAAGAAACCTGTGATGTGCTGGGTAGATCGGCACATGCAGATATGCATCCTTTATGTCTATAGATACTAGAAAGTCGCCTTGATGCAGGCTGGCTGTCACTGAACGTATGGAATCCATACGAAAGGTCTGAATCTTTAGAAAGCGATTTAGTCGTTTGAGGTCTAGGATAGGCCTGACGTCGTCATTGGGTTTTGGTATAATAAAAAGGTTGGAGTAGAATCCCAGACCCCTTTCTTGGGTTGGTACTACAATTACTCCTTGGAGCCAGAGGCGATCCAACGCCTTTACGAGAGAGGCCCTCTTTAACGGGTCGCTTGGAAGACTTGACCCCTGAAAATGAGGAGGGGGGATTTCTCGAAACTCTAGTTTGTAGCCTGTGGCTACCACGGACCGAACCGAAGAGTCGGGAATTCTGGCCTTCCAGACTTCGGAGAAAAACTGAAGTCTTCCCCCCACCCAAGAGAGTGGGGGCGACCCTTCATGAATCTGACTTGATGACTGGTTTAGCCGGCTTGCGAGACCAGGGCCTCTTGTTTGCCGCGGCTTGTCCCTGTGGGCGGCTATTAACTGCTGAACGCCCGGGAGGCCGTCGATACTGACGGGAAGTCGAAGGGGCCGAGCCTGGAAAGGCCTGTCGTTTAAACGCGGGCCCACGCGGTCTTTCCTTGACCGGTAAGGAAGAACTTTTACCACTTGATATGGTTTGGATATATTTATCTAGGTCTTCACCGAATAGTCTTCCCCCATGAAAGGGAAACCCTGCTAAAAGCTTTTTGCAGGGTGCCTCTGCTGACCAGTTCTTTAGCCACGAAGACGATGCATGTGAACCACCAGCAGAGATAACCGGGATGCCTGTTGGATGGAGTCCTTAATAGCATCTACTGCAAAGCAGAGAGCCCTAGGGAAATCTGCTAATTCACGAGTTTGCTGAGCCGGCATGTCCTTTAACATCTGTTTTGCCTGATCCTTTAAGGCCTGACAAACGCCAATGGCTGCCACCACTGGCTGAACCATGGCACCTACTGTGGTGAAAGAAGCCTTCAGTAGGGTCTCTAATTTTTTGTCGACCGGATCCTTGAACAACTGGACATTTTCAACCGGACAGGTCAGGGATTTATTCACGCAGGAAATGGCCGCGTCCACTGTGGGGAGTGCCCATTTCTTTCAAAATTCCTCTTCCATAGGATAGAGAATAGAGAACCTCTTAGGAGGGATAAAGATCCTATCAGGTCGAGCCCACTCCTGGTAAATCACGCTCCGCAAAGGGGGTGAATCGGAAAAGACACACAAGTTAATGGAGCCTTTAAAGAACCCAATGAGGATACCACAGGGGCTACTAGTTCTAGCACTGGAAGTTTAAAAGCAGTGCGAACTATATCGGTCAAAGACTGGATCCACAGGCTCTCCGCTTGAGAGGCCGAAAAATATTCATCTACAGTGGACCCTCCATGTCTGAACCTTCGGGACTTGGGTCTGCTTGATCCCCTTGTGGGTCCCGTTCCTCCGAAGAGGAGACCTCCGCATCTGAAAACACCAAACTAGGTGAGGGGGATCTAGCCCGTTTGCTACTTGGCAAAGGGCGGGCAAACAAAGCAGTTAACCTTTTCTCTAGCCCACCCAGGGTGGTCGCTAGCATTTCTTCCGTTACGTAAACGGGAATGGGTGGATCGGGGGCCGCCTCTGCCCCCAGCATCCCCAATGGCTCTTGTACTATGCTACTCGGTGGTCTAACTGGTGAGGGTGGGGCCGTTGAAGCCTGGCCCAAATCCTCTGACCCCGATGGAGACCCCTTTTGTTTCTTGGCACCTTTTGCAGCCTTGGCTGGTCCTGATGCCTTTGGAGTCATTGCACAACCTTGAGTCACCCCTCTAGCCAACACCTGACTGTTGTAGCTAGGAGTAATTAATATGAGAACAGGCTGAGGAAAACGAAAACAATTTTTTTTTTTTTTTTTTTTTACCCGCCTGGGAGGTGGCAATACTGAGGAAAACCTGTGAGTATTGCAACACCAATGCCCGTTAGCCGGAGTCCAAGGTTGACTCAGATACTGCTGGATCTAAGGCTGAGTCCCTTTAAGCAAAAAAACTTTTTTTTTTTTTTTTTTTTTTTTCTGGTCAATAGTGGAACTAAGTCCTAGACCTGAAGATCCACAAACCGCCACTGGGTGTCACTGTGGCCAAAAGACCCAGCTGCACGCTCTGTATCCTTTCTTCCTCTGCCTCCAGGAGGGAAAGACCAGCCAGAGAAAAAGTTTTTCCTTTAAACAGACCCTGACGCTGCTGGCCCGCCCCCCCGACGCACGCTATAAAAGGCGGCGTGCACGCGCGCGCACACACGCGCGCACCCCCCCACGCTGAAAACCACATGGAGGAAGCAGAGCAGAGGAAACAACACGGACCAGCGCCAGGCAGCACCAACAGACACCAGGTAAGCACTAATCTTATTGTAGTGCACACACAGAGAGGAAGCTGTCCCCATGGGCTTCCTAAGAAACAGGAGTTTTCACCAGCAATTTCCTCTTTAAAACATGTGGGGTTGCAGTATCAATGCTAACAGGCAGACCTGGGGTGAGTAGCAAATATATATCTTACACAAGTATACATATATCTACATGTTATCTGGGTAAACATTAGTATCCCATCCTGCCCACACAGACATAGTGGAGATAGTGGCTGATGCACAAGCATACTGTTAGCCAACCCAGAACCCCCAGGGGGATACCTACTGTCGAGCCAAGTCCCGCAGGTTCCCTCTTACCTGCTCCACGCCGCAGGGTATTGCAAACTGCAAGAGGCCCAATCTTCCCCCATCTCCGTGGGTATTGTCTCGGACCTTCAGGGACCGGGGTCCTGTGTTTAAGGAACCCACACCCCTGGACCTATATAGCATCCTGGCATCAGTAGCGTTTAGTCCTGGAAGAGACCAAGGCACTGGAGCCCAGAATCCAGCCCTCCAAGGAGAGGCATTATAGGCAAAACCCCACTCCAGCAGGGCCCGGGTACCGTACACCTTGGCTTTGAAGCACTTCGGACGGATCCGGCTAGCTATCCTGGGTCCCGAGACCTCCGAGGGACAGCTAGACGTGACCAACACCTAAGACAATGGCGAAAAAACTAAAGCACTCTCAGTGGGAGGGGGTTATATAGGGAGGAACTTCCTGTGAAGTTGATTACACCAGTGTCCACACCTGAAGGTACCCATATAACCCATATGTAATGACTATGCGCTCTGTGTCCCGTGATGTACGATAAAGAAAGAGGCTCGTTCCTTAAGTGGTTAACAAATCGAACGGTCATCCACAGAATACAAAACAGATAAACTAAGGAAAAAAATTTCTTTCTGTGGTTGCCTCACAAGGTTCGCTCCAACCAGCCCTCCAATGGGTGGAGTACTCCATGAAGTTCCTACAGACTTATGAACAACGTACGGCCAGTGGAGCCTTCTTCGCTGCAACTCCGTACGGCAGTGAAAGAGTCGCCAGCTTGCAGAAAAGGTCACCGAGCAGTTCCGCATTCCTCCCTCCCTCTACGTCTGTCTAATCCCCTCTGCTGTTTCCATGACAACCCAGAGACCCTGGAGATGGTTATTAAGGACAGTTGTCATGGAGACTGGTACATCTCGGGGCAGGCTCCGGCCTGCATATCCAGCAGAGTAATTTGGGAGGGAAGGGCTGAGCCTGCCACAAAATCAAGCCCCTGACAGACATGGGTTGGGTTTTTTTTTTAAAAAAAGGAAAAGGTGGCGTTGCCTGTAGCAACCAACCAGATCCTGTCATGTTTCAAGGTCGTGGTTACAGCTCTGAAGCAAATATATACTGGATGGGGTTGGCCAGGTCAAGTGGACTGTTGTCAGTACTTACGCAGTCGATATCATCCGACATGTTGAGGATGATGTAATTTTTTCCTGCCAAATTTATCCAGTCTTTGCAGATTACCTGAAAAATAGACAATTTATGTATAATGAGGAAGGAAGACACAAGACTTCTGAATTCAGCAATATCGTATTGTAGGTTTACCCTAAAAATAAAGACAAATGGCCAGATTCACGTAGAGCGGCGTAATTTTATGTGGGCGTAACGTATCTCAGATACGCTATGCCGCCGTAAATTAGAGAGGCAAGTGCTGTATTCACAAAGCTAATTTACGGCGGCGTAGCGTAAATGGGCCGGCGTAAGCCCGCCGAATTCAAATGTGTTTGATGTGGGCGTGTTCTATTTAAATTAAGTGTGACCCCACGTAAATTACGTTTTTAACTAACGGCATGCGCCGTCCGTGGACGTATCCCAGTGCACATGCTCCAAATGACGCCGCTGAGACTCATTGGTTTCGACGTGAACGTAATTTACGTCCAGCCCCATTCACGGACGAGTTACGCAAACGACGTAAAATTAAAAAAAATTGCCACGCCCCCGACGCCCATATTTAACATTGGCTGCGCCATCTTTTTGTTGGAATATCTTTACGCCTGAAAACGCCTTACGTAAACGGCGTATCTGTACTGCGACGGCCGGGCGTACGTTTGTGAATCGGCGTATCTAGCAAATTTACATATTCGACGCGTAAATTGACGGAAGCGACACCTAGCGGCCAGCGTAAATCTGCAACTAAGATACGACTGCGTAAGAGACTTACGCCGCTCGTATCTTAACTCAATCCCGGCGTATAAGATTCTTTGAATCAGGCGCCGGGATACGACGGCGGACATTCAGACTTACGACGGCGTATCTGTAGATACGCCGTCGTAAGTCTACCTGAATTTGGCCAAAAATCTTTAGCACTCGACACTAATCCTCCCCGCTGGGCTTAATGGTTCCTCCCACTGGCCCCTATGTTCTGAAGTGATGTGGGAGCCAGCAGAAGGAACCACTGCCAAGGAAAGGGGGGGGAGAAATCTTTTTTATTTATTTTTTGGTAAATCACAACTGACCAATCCTAACTCTAATGCTCCATACACACGATCGGACATTCTGACAACAAAACTGTGGATTTTTTTCCCGACGGAATGTTGGCTCAAACTTGTCTTGCATACACACGGTCGCACAAATGTTGTTGGAAATTCCGAGCATCAAGAACGCAGTCACATGCAACACTACGACGAGCTGAGAAAAATGAAGTTCAAGGATTGCGAACATGCGTCGAATTGATTGCGAGCATGCGTAGGATTTTTGTGCGTTGAATTGTGTACACACAAGTTTTGTTGTCGGAAAATTTGAGAACCAGCTCTCAAACATTTGTTGTCGGAAAAAATAAATAAAATAAAACATTTTTTTATAAAAAATAAATAAAAAAAGGGGGTTGCCATCCGGGCCCCTGGGGTCCTCTGTGCCCCTTACAAAAAAAAAAAAGAAGGGGGTTGCCATTCGGGCCCCTGGGGACCTTCGGGCCCCTTACAGGTGTATTGTCTGTACCCCCCTAATGGCGGCCCTGTTAACGTCATATGATTAGAAATGTTATTTATTAGCAAAATATGGGTATAAAATAAAAATTGCTGTGCACCGCTAAAGTGTTCGGGTTTGACTTTGAAGAAAAGGTGGCAACCCTAAAGCCCCGTACACACGGCCGAGGTTCTCGGCAGAAACCAGCGAGAACCTCGCTGGGAGCCGCATTCTGCCGAGAACCTCGGCCGTGTGTACGCTCTCTGCGAGGCCCGCCTGTCGGGAAACCTGTCGAGCAAATAGACAACAGGTTCTCTATTTGCTCGACGGCCCGTCGGGATGAATGGCTGGTTGCCTTTCCCGACGGGCGGGTCGCCGATTTTGACGGCCGGCAGAGAACCTCGACGTGCGGAACGATGTGTTCTGCCCGTCGAGGTTCTCTGCCGTGTGTACGGGGCCTAATCCTCGGACAAGGATGGTTCTCTTTGATGTGATGCTCCTTTTATTCCTCTAAATTCAAACAAATAAATAAAAAATCACTGGTACCTGCTCTGTACTCGGTGACAGCTGCATGGGGGCCGCAGCCTTCGTTGGGTCAACTTCCCGTTGAGTGGAAAAGACTGGCGGGATATCGAGTTTCTTTTTGCTGTTGGCAGCAGATGACGATTGGTTGACTACCATACTTTCATTGCCCATGTGCCCAGGGGGGTGATGCCTTGCAGGATGACCCCGTGAATCTGCAGGAGGTCCGGGATGAAGTTCAGATTCTGGCTTGTGACCGGCATGATGTCCTCGGGACCCGGAATGTTTCTTGTTCTTTCGGGGGGGCTTGACAGTTGTGTTGGAAGAAGTGGATGTCATCTTGGTGGCCGCCCTCTCCTCCTGGTCCGGAACTGCAGTGGCCGTCTCATTGTGTATGGGCCGGATAGGATCTTCCTCTGCGAGGACCTTGATGATTGGAGATTCTTGTTTAGGAGTCTCGCGAACCTCTGTAGGCCAGATTGTTGGAGACGTTTCCAAAACTTCTTTAGGCAAAGTGCCCGTCTCATCTTGGGTGACCCTGCTGTCTGTGGACACGGGTTCAGCTATATCAATAATACAAACAAATAGTATAAAATAAAACCTTGGTTTGAGTGTAACTTGGTTTGAGAGCGCTTTGCAAATTTTTAAATATATTTTGACTTGATATACAAGCGATGTCTTGATTTAAGAGTAGCGTCATGTCACAACTGAGTATAAATGAGAAGAGAGGCGCCTCTAAGTGTAGCAATATGGTTACATTTAATTAAGGTACAACATTTAGCAACTTATTGCTACACTAAGGCCCCTTTCACACTGGGGCGGGAGGTGCGCTGACGGTACAGCGGCACTATTTTTAGTGGCGCTATACCGTTGTAACTTACAGTCCAAACATCCCCATAGAATAAGGTGACCAGATTTTTTAAATTAAATCAGGGGACATATTTTTTTTTTACTAGTAATTAGAGCTGCATGATTAATCGCCAAGAATCGTTATCGCGATTTTTTCCACGTTGCGATCTTGACAAAGTATTTCCCGATTTTTTTAGGCAGAGAATTCTGTAAAATCTGGGCAGTCTGCCAAGTATCAGAACATTCTTTATCAGTGGAATGTAAGTCTAAACTTTGTAACAATTTGTCCTTTACATCAAAGGAATAGACTTGGGCCCGGATTCAGAAACAAAGTACGCCGGCGTATCTCCTGATACGCCGCCGTAAATTCAAATGTGCGCCGGCGCATCTTTACGCCGATTCAGAAAGCAAGATACGCCGAAAAACATGGCTTCAGCCGTCCGACGTAACTTGCCTACGCCGGCGTATCGTGAGCGCATAGTTACGCTGGACGCATTCGGCGTTCCCATTAAAAATATGCAAATGAGCTAGATACGCCGATTCACGAACGTAGTTGCACCGGGCGTATTGATATACGTCGTTTACGTAAGGCGTAGGACCGGCGTAAAGTTACCCCTGCTATATGAGGCACAGTCAATGTTAAGTATGGACGTCGGAACAGCGTCGAATTGTAAGTCGTTTAAGTCGTACGCGAATAGGGCTGTGCGTAAGTTACGTTCACGCCGAAAGCATTGACTATTTGCGACATGATTTTGGAGCATGCGCACTGGGATACGTCCACGGACGGCACATGTGCAGTTCGTTCAGACCCTCATTTGCATGGGGTCACGGCTAATTTTAATACAACACGCCCACTGCCTGGCTACTTCGAATTACGCGCGCTTACGCCGGCCCATTTACACTACGCTGCCGTAACTTACCGCGCAAATTCTTTCTGAATATGGTACCTGCCTCTGTAAGTTACGGCGGCGTAGTGTATATGAGATACACTACGCCCGCGGAAACTTACGCTAATCTTTCTGAATCTGGGCCTTGGTGTGTAAATGAGGAAAGTTGAACCTTTTTCTAACATTTGTTGTCTTTTTTTTTTAGAAAATTACTTAGAACCCCCAAACATATATATATATTTTTTAGAAGAGACCCTAGAGAATAAAATGGAGGTTGTTGCAATATTTTATGTCACACTGTATTTGCGCAGCGGTCTTTCAAATGCAGTTTTTTTGGGGAAAAATGACTTTAATGATAAAAAAAAAAAACTAACCAGTAAAGTTAGCACAATTTTTTTGCATAATGTGAAAGATTTTACGCTGCGAGAATCGTGATCTTTTTTCTAAGCAAACAAAAATCACGATTCTCTTTTTGGCCAGAATCATGCAGCTCTACTAGTAATGGCGGCAATCAGCGACTCTCTGCCCGCCGCCGCCGCCCGCCTCACAGCCTGTCAAGTCTTAGGCCACGTACAGACGATCAGTCCATCCAATGAGAATGGTCCGAAGGAAGCTGACTGATGGTCTGATGTGCCTACACACCATCGGTAAAAAAAAAACGATCGTGTCAGAACGCGGTGTCGTAAAACACGACGTGCTGAAAAAAACGAAGTTCAATGCTTTCAAGCATGCGGCGACTTGATTCTGAGCATGCATGGATTTTTAACCGATGCTTTTGCATACTAACGATCGGTTTTGACCTATCGGTTAGGCGTCCATCGGTTAAATTTTAAAGCAAGTTCTATTTTTTTTGACCGAAGGATAACTGACTGATGGGGCCCACACACAATTGGTTTGGACCAATGAAACGGTCCTTCAGTCCGTTTTCATCGGTTTTGACCGATTGTGTGTACGCGGCCTTACTCTCCGGGCCCCCCGGCTACTACTGGGTGGGAAGCGGAGGAAGATCACTCCACCAGGGAAGGCAAGGAGATAAGTAGGCAGGCAGCAGGCCGGGACTTGAGCCAAAGCAGAAGAACATGGGAGCGGAGCTGAATGGGCATGCGCCCGAAACTGAAGAAATATTCCGTCCTCTCCGACCAGCACATGATCATCAGAAAGGGGCACAGATAATGCAATAAAATACACCCCCCTAAGCTAGTAGGAGCAGTGGAGCGGGGGGTGTAATTCAGAATATTTTTATTTTTTTTATTCTGCATGAACTTTCTTTGAAACTGCCCCAGCCCCTGTTCAAATCCAATCTGGGGACAAAACCGGGGACAGACTTGGTCCGGGGACAGTGGGCCAGATTCTCAGCTGAGATACAACGGTGTATCTCCATATACACCGCTGTATCTCTGTATCTGGCCCTGGGTATCTATGTGACTGATTCTTAGAATCAGTTACGCATAGATTTTGCTTAGATCCGACTTGCGTAAGTCACTTACACCGTCGGATCTAAGTTGTAATGTTACGCTGGCCGCTAGGTGGCGTTCCCGTCGATTTCTGCGTCGATTATGCAAATGAGCGTGATACGCCGTTTCCCGAACGTATTTGCGTGCCGTCGTCGTAGTTTACGTAGATTGCGTAAGCGTAAGGTTACCCCTGCTATATGAGGGGTAACCTTGCATAGGTCCGGCGTACGCCATGTTAAGTACGGACGTCGGGACATCGACGTGTTTTTCCGTCGTTTGCGTAACTCGTCGCGAATAGGCCTGTACGGTAATTACGTTGCCGTCGAAATCAATGTATTTGCGGCGTACTATGGAGCATGCGCAGTGGGCTACGTTTAGGGCCGGCGCATGCGCAGTTCGTTCGGCGCGGGGGCGTGCTCAATTTAAATACAGCACGCCCCCCTCCTTCCCTATTTGAATTACGCCGTCCCATTTATGCTACGCCGCTGCACATTACGAAGCAAGTGCTTTGAGAATACAGCACTTGCCCGTAAAAAGTGCGGAGGCGTAGCGTAAATGGGTTACGCTGTTACAACGCTATTGTACGAGAATCTGGCACAGTGTCTTCAGTCCGGGGACTGTCCCCAGAAATCGGGGATGTCTGGACACACTCCTAAACCTTGTGGACGGCCTTCCCGGAAGAGTTGAAGCTGTTATAGCTGCAAAGGGCGGGGCCAACTCAATATTGAACCCTACGGACTAAGACTGGGATGCCAATAAAGATCATGTGCGTGTAAAGGCAGGTGTCCCAATACTTTTGACAATATATTGTAAATCCCTGGATATGGTTATACAGGAGTCCAGAGTAAGCTGAAGCTGCATCATTCTGAATCATCACTGCAGAGGATTACACACATCTCTGCATCTGTAAATCTCTCCCTGCGGATTACCAATTACTATCTTCTGATGAATTACATTACGGTGGGTCCCCTGTGAGTTTTTTTGGCTGGTTGTGTAAATATTTCTGTGTACAGTTGTTAATTAACAGGAGTGGCTCAGCTAATGATGCTCCAACGCTAGTTTCCCTTCCCCCTGCCCAGGACTATAATGGTGCTTGTGGGACAAGGCCTGGGGCAATAGGATTGGAGGGGGCAGAAACAATCACGAGGCAGCCATGTCCCCCACTATAGCACAAGCAGACATTGCCGACATGAGAGTGACAACTCTGCTCTGAATTCAGGAGCAGTGCAGCATCCTCGCCACTGCATTAGAAGAAGCTGCATTAGGTGTAGGGTTGCCACCTGTCCAGGATTCACCCGGACAGTTCGGGTTTGGAATCATGCATTTCAGACTGCCTGAAACCCGGACACATTATTTAGACTGGACTATGGCCTCCCAGCAGGGTTGCTGGCTGCAGTTGTCTAAGCTGAGAGTGCCAGTTACCATCTCTTTCACACTGCCCAAAGCCAACACTATCAATCCCCCCCAAACACAGACAGGAGAGGAGAGAGGGCTCAATCTGCACCTCTTCTTCCCGCCACTACCCCTCTGTGTCTTCACCACACTCCAATCCCCGGCGCGGAGCCTCAGGAAAGGAAAGTTGGGGCCGAAATTTAAGAGGTGCTGACTGCCAAGGGGCGAGTGAGCTCACCATCCATCCCTGTCTGTGACTGAAGTCTCCCCTCTGCTCTCTGTTGCCTCTGAGTGAGTACACTAAGGCAAATCAGGGTTCTCAGAGCACCCCTTACATCAGAGTCCTTCTTTACACCAGAGGCCACAGTGTTCCCCCTTACATCAGAGTCTTCTCCGTACATCAGAGTTCTCAGTGCTCCCCCTTAGATCAGGGTTCTCAGAGCATCGATTATATTAGAGTCCCCAGAATTCTCCCTTACATCAGAGTCTGTAGAGTTCCCCTTTACAGTGAAAGGGAACTCTGAGTTCAGATGTAAAAGGGGAACTCTGTGTTCCTTTCTGTACATCAGAGCTCTCAGTATTCCACCCTTAGATCAGAGTTCTTTCCATTCATCAGAGTTCTCAGTGTTCCCCCTTAAATTGGGGTTCCCAGAGCATCCCTTATGTCAGAGTCCCCAGAGTTCTCCCTTACAGTGCTCCCCCTTAGATTAGATTCTCAGAGCATCCCTTATGTTAGAGTCCTCAGAGTTCTCCCTTACAGAGTCTGCAGAGTTCTTCTTTACAGTGAAAGGGAGCTCTATGAGTTCAGATGTAAAAAGGGAACTCTGTGGATTCCAAGTTCTTTCTGTACATCAGAGTTCTCTGTGTTTCCCCTTACATCAGAGTCTTCTCCGTACATCAGAGTTCTCAGTGCTCCCCCTTAGATCAGGGTTCCCAGAGCATCACTTATGTTAGAGTCCCCAGAGTTCCCAGAGTTCTCCCTTACAGTGAAAGAGAACTCTGCGTGTTCAGATGTAAAAGGGGAACTCTGTGGACTCAGAGTTCTTTCTGTACATCAGAGTTCTCTGTGTTTCCCCTTACATCAGAGTCTTCTCCGTACATCAGAGTTCTCAGTGTTCCCCCTTACATCAGAGTCTTCTCCGTACTTCAGAGTTCTCAGTGCTCCCCCTTAGATCAGGGTTCCCAGAGCATCCCTTATGTTAGAGTCCCCAGAGTTCTCCCTTACATCAGAGTCTGCAGAGTTCCCCTTTACAGTGAAAGAGAACTCTGCATGTTCAGATGTAAAAGGGGAACTCTGTGGACTCTTCTTTCCGTACATCAGAGTTCTCAGTGTTCCCCCTTACATCAGAGTCCTCTCCGTACAACAGAGTTCTCAGTGTCCCCCCCTACATCAGAGTTCTCAGTGCTCCCCCTTAGATCAGGGTTCCCAGAGCATCCCTTATGTCAGAGTCCCCCGAGAACTCTCTTATTTCAGAGACTGCAGAGTCTCCCTTTACAGTAAAAGGGAACTCTGCGATTTCAGATGTAAAAGGGAAACTCTGTGGACTTAGAGTTCTTTCTGTACATCAGAGTTCCCAGTGTTCCCCCTTACATCAGAGTTCTCAGTGTTCCCCCTTACATCAGAGTCTTCTCCGTACATCAGAGTTCTCAGTGTTCCCCCTTACATTAGAGTTCTTTCCGTACATACGAGTTCTCAGTGTTCCCCCTTAAATCAGGGTTTCCAGAGCATCCCTTAAGTCAGAGTCTCCCAAGTTCTCCCTTTCATCAGAGTCTGCAGAGTTCCCCTTTACAGTGAAAGGGAACTCTGTGAGTTCAGATGTAAAAGGGGAACTCTGTGGACTTTTGGAGTTTTTTCCATACATCAGAGTTCTCAGTGTTCCCCCTTACATCAGAGTTCTCAGTGTTCCCCCTTATATCAAAGTCTTCTCCGTACATGAGAGTTCTCAGTGCTCCCCCTTGGATCAGGGTTCCCAGAGCATCACTTATGTTAGAGTCCCCAGAGTTCTCCCTTACATCAAAGTCTGCAGAGTTTCCCTTTACAGTGAAAGGGAACTCTGCGAGATCAGATGTAAAGGGGGAACTCTGTTGACTCTGATGTAAAGGGGGACTCGTGTTATTAACTTCATATGATTAGAAATGTTATTTAATAGCAAAATATATGTATAGTTTATACTATAAAAATAAAAAAATAGCTGTGCACCAGTAAAGTGTTTGACTTGTAGAAAAGCTGGCCAGTGGCCACCCTATCCCTGAGAAACAACAGGCTGGAACAAAGTCACTCACCAGTTTGTGTCACACTATCATCGCTTGTTCCATTCACTCTTCTTGTATCATCATCCCAGAAATATTTGGGGGATTGGAATATGGAGATCTCCTCCGTCTCCTGGCTGGAAAAGCCAGACCCTTGAGGCGCGTGGAGCAAGTCATGGTGGACGTCGGTCTCGGGGTACCGGTCACTGGCACGTTCTGTAGAATCCAAGGTCTCTAGAGTGGACAAGGATGAGGAGAGGTCCACCAGTGAGGTGGAGGAGAGTCCTTCGGAACTGGGCTCCTCACAGTTCACAAGGAGGAATGGGACAAGGCCTATGGAAGAAAACAAGAGGCTAGTGAGAAAAACACAACTACAATCATCCTAGGTGTACGTAGCCTATTGCATTAGGGTGTGCACCCCCAAAGCTCAAACACACGTGCCTTTCTCTGCAGCCTCAGCTGCACTGGATAGAGAATGAATAAGTGCTCCATACTGACAAGCTCCCTGTTCATTTACTAATCGAAGCATAGTAAACACTGTTCCCTATGCTTCATATATGAATGAACACAGTGAGTGAGTTTATTTAGAACAGGAAGGGGCCAGGAATTTACATATTGACTAGCCCCTTCTCCTGCTCCCCATCCTGAAACATTCCCTGCAGCCGCCAGGGGAAAGAAGAGGAGGGAAGCCAGCAGCACTGCAGAAAAGCATTCTGTGTGCAGAAGTGCCCCCAACCCCTCTAATACTTACCTGACCCCCATCTTAATCCAGCAATATGCATGAAAGCCTTGGTTCTCCCGGGTCTCTTCCTCCTCATTAGCAGACAACAGAGGTAGCCATTGGCTCCTGCTACTGTCAATCACAGCCAGTGAGCCAATGAGGAGAGAGCGGGGGCGGGGCCAAACTGCGCTCTGTGTATAAATGGACACACAGAGTAGCAGCTCGGGAGCAAGCCTGCTCGGGTGCCCCCACAGCAAGACGCTTGCTATGGGGGCACTAGGCAGGAGAGAGGGGCCTGGAGCGCTGGCGGGGAACCCAAGAAGAGGAGGATCGGGGCTGCTCTGTGCAAAACCATTACACAGTGCAGGTATGGAATGTTTGTTATATAAAAAATATATATATATATATAACCTTTAATATCATTTTAATCACCACTGTTTTAAAAAATGTTTTATCTTTTTGCTATATAAACGAAAAAATACTGTTTTTCTTTATAGAAACTCACAAAGAAATAATATCCCTTCATAAATTTAGGCCAAAATGTATTCTGCTACATTTCCTTGGTAAATAACCCAATTCATGTAAATTATTTAGTCTGTAGGAAAGTTATAGAGTCTGCAAACTATGGATCAATCCTGATGTACTGACGGCCGGTCTCATTTCTAGAGGCCCTAAAATGCCGGGACAGTACAAATATCCCCCAAATTACCCCTTTTAAAAAAGTAGACAGTCCAAGGTATTTAGTAGGAAGCATGGTGTGTTTTTCAAAGTTGTAATTTTTTTTTTTTTTGTCAAAAGTTTTGGGAATTAACTCAAAAGGAAATATATCAAAAATATATAAACTCCTGATGAGGGCGGAGGAGCCAGGGACGCCTAGATATATACAAAAATGGGAAAGTGAACTTGAAAACACAAGGGGAGATATGCCAGTGGAAAGAATAATCAATCTAACCCATACCTCAGCTATAGACGTGAGAACAGCAGAGATGAACTTTAAACTCTTATCTGGATGGTATGCCTCGCCAGATAAGGTCAGTAAGTATAAAGAAGGGCAGTCACCAGACTGCTGGAGGGGCTGTCCAACGAGGGGGTCAATGGCCCATCTATGGTGGAAGTGCCCCAAGATCAATGACTATTGGAAAAAAGTTCTATCACTTATTAAGGAAATAACCAAAAAAGAGATCAAAGAGGAACCTTGGACAGTCCTGTTTCATGGTGGGGTCGAACCGATAAAAGAATATAAAAAAACGTTGATACCCCACCTTCTGAACGCAGCGAAGCGATTGATTCCCAAAAAATGGAAGGATAAGGATAGCCCTCAGATCTGGGAATGGATCGATTCGGTGGAGGAAACCTACAGGAGGGAGGAGTTAAGATTGAAGGGGATAGAAGACAGCAATAGTACACGAGATAAGTGGGGACCTTGGAGAAGTTTTAAAAAAACCTGGAGTTACGCAGAGAATCTAAGAACTAGCTGAGAGAATAGGGCAGGTAAAACCTTAAATCTAGGAGAGAATATTGGGAGGGAGGGATGGGTCAGTGGAATCACGAGATGGGGGAGGGAGAGGGGAAAAATGGGTGGGAAATCCACATCCTACGGTGATCTTTATTTTTTTTCTTGTTTTGAGGCAACAAAGTAAAATAAAAGTAAATCAAAAAAAAAAAAAAATAATAAAATATATAAATTAAGGAAAAAAAGAAAAGAAAAGAAAAAAGAAGAGAGAGGAAGAAAAAAAAAAAAAAATCCTCTCTAGTGGAAAAATAGAATGGTGAAGCCACAAATGATGCGTTGAATACAGCGGTAAGCGAAGGGCGGTACTGTCTGTGAGCTTGCTGGCAAGTCGGCACTTTGAGTCAATGACTGATGTGGAAAAAAAAAAAAAAAGTTTTGGGAATTGAAAAAATAACAAAACGTGTTTTTTGTACAAAGTTGTCATTTTAACCACTTCAGCCATATTGCTGGTCAAAGACTTTCGGCACTGCGTCGCTTTAACTGACAATTGCGCGGTCGTGCGATGTGGCGTCCTTTTTTTTCCTACAATTAGAGCTTTCTTTTGGTTGTATTTGATCACCTCTGCGTTTTTTTTGTTTTTGCGCTATAAACAAAAATAGAGCGACAATTTTGAAAATTTTTATATTTTTTACCATAATAAATATCCCCCAAAAATATATAAAAATATTATTTTTTTCCTCTGTTTAGGCTGATACGTATTCTTCTACATATTTTTCGTAAAAAAAACGCAATAAGCGTTTATTGATTGGTTTGCGCAAAAGTTATAGCGTCTACAAAATAGGGGATAGTTTTATGGCATTTTTATTAATATTTATTTTTTACTAGTAATGACGGCGATCAGCAATTTTTATCAGTACTGCGACATTATGGCGGACACTTCGGACACTTTTGACACATTTTTGGGATCATTGGCATTTTTATAGCGATCAGTGCTATAAAAATGCATTGATTACTATAAAAATGCCACTGACAGGGAAGGGGTTAACACTAGGGGGCGAGGAAGGGGTTAAGTATGTTCCCTGGGTGTGTTCTAACTGAAAGGGGGGGTTGGACTGACTGGGGGAAATGACAGATCGCTGTTCATACATTGTATGAACAGACGGTCAGGCATTTCTCCCCCTGACAGGACTCTCTCGCTCTGTAACGAGCGATTGTGGGTGCCCGGCGGCAATTGAGCCCGCCGGGCACGCGCGCGGGAGTCAGGGGCGAGATGACGTATAGCTACGTGATCTCGCCCAGCAGAGCCGACCTGCCGCCATATAACTGCGGCGGCTGGTCAGCAAGCAGTTAACAAGATACTCCTCACAAACAGCATAGGCATACTTACAATTGGGCTCCTTCCCTGACTTTTACTTCAAGATCCCTAATACAACTATCAGTCCCTCCCCTCATTCCAAGGTGTCAAATGTAATCCTGAACTCTGACTTCCCCTTTTAAGCCCACATCCAATCACTGTCCAACTCTTGCTGCCTTCACCTCCATATCATTTCCAAAATAAGGCTCCTTCTTAAAGCGGTTGTATAGTCTAAAAAAAACATTTTTTTTTTTGGGCCACCTGTAAGACAAAGGCATAATGAGCTAGTATGCACTGCATACTAGCTCATTTTTAAAGCGGAGGTTCACCCTAAATATAGTCTTTCCCATGTGATCCAGCATACTGGCGTCAGCGCCAGTATGCTGTTTTTTTTTTTTTTTAAATCCCCCACTTACTGTGTAATCTTTATTTTTTATTTCTTTCCCCCGCGGTGGATGGCGCCTGTATAGCCCATCACGGCTTCGAAAATAGCCGATTTTGGACTCGAGTTTTACCGGTGCGATGCGGCGCCTGCGCATAGACCTAGGAGCTGACTGCACAGGCGCCGTATTTCTCCGAGTCCTATTTCGGCTTTTTTCGGAGGGCGTGACGCGCCATAGCCATAGGACTCAGAGAAATACGGCGCCTGCGCAGTCAGCTCCTAGGTCTGTGCGCAGGCGCCGCATTGCGCCGGAAATACCCGAGTCCTAATTCGGGTATTTTCGGAAGCCGTGACGCGATATACAGGCACCATCCACCACGGGGGAAAGAAATAAAAAATAAAAATTACACAGTAAGTGGGGGATTTAAAAAAAAAAAAACAGCATACTGGCGCTGACGCCAGTATGCTGGATCACATGAGAAAGACTATATTTAGGGTGAACCTCCTCTTTAAATACTTACCTTAGAACGAGGCGTCGGTATCTCTGCCGGTCCATGCCGAGGGAGATAACATTTTCCCTCGTCGTGTCTTCCGGGTATCGCGGCTCCAGCGTTGTGAGTGGCTGAAACTGCAATGTCGTCACTCCCGCATATGCGCGCGGGAGACTTCTTTCCGGCAAGGTAGGGCGTCTGCCGGGGCCTTCAGCCGAGAATCCCCTGTGCGCATGCGCAGTCAGCGGCTCATTGCGAGGGGAATATCTCCTAAATAGCTCAACCGTAAAGGTTTAGGAGATATTTTTTTACCTACAGGTAAGCCTTATTATAGGCCTTATTATAGGCTTACCCAGGGATGTATTCTGGTCTAGGCCAACAAGGCCCAGGCCTAGGGCGGCACTTTGTGGGAGGCGTCCCTCTGTCCTCTTCCCACGGCATCCCTCTGTCCTCTTCCCGTGGCGTCCCTCTGTCCGTCACCCATGGCAACCCTCTGTCCTTCTCCCAGGGCGTCCCTCTGTCCTTCACCCACAGCATCTCTCTGTCCTCTTCCCATGAATATGACAGGGATGTGGCTTTGACAGGAAGGGGTGGGTCATATTTAAATTAGGGGGTGCGCAAGTTTAGTCAGGCCTAGGGCAGCACAAAACCTAAATACACCTCTGGGCTTACCTGTAGGTAAAAGTAAAAAATGTGACTATACAACCACTTTAAAGCGCAGTTCCAACCATTTAAAAGTCAGCAGCTACAAAAAAAAATTATCGAATTGCTAGTCCAACCAGTGCCGATCCTGACCTCCCTGGGGCCCTAAGCAAGATGACATGTTGAGAAGCGGGGGGCTGCCGAAAATGACATATCACATTAAAGTTGGGAAGCTGGGGAGGGGGGGTGTTCTGCTGTCGGAAATGACATCTTACATTAAAGTGAGAAGGGGGGTGCTGACTTCTTACTTCTTCTCTCATGCAGCCAGCGAGTTGAGAAGCGGGGTGAGGGGCCGAAAATGATTTCTCACCAGGCGGGGCCTCTAGTAATTTGGGGGGCCCTAAGCGGCTTGCATAGTGAGCCTATAGGGCAGATCGGCCCTGAGTCCAACCCACCAAGAGAACCGCCATGAGTTGGTTGGACAATAGCAATTGGCGTCATGTGCCTCCGAATTAACAAATAGAATGAAATTCGGATCCATTCCTTAATCCAAATTATTAAACTAATTTGAAAATTGTATTAATTTCCCCACGGACCCGAACTACTATCGCATAATGTCACCTGAATAAAACAAATGCATTTGTTAATTTTTTGTCCATTTGAAGATTCAGATACATCCGAATCTCCGAAAAATAAAAATTTTGACCAAAGAAAGAAAAATTAAATGAAACACACAAGTCCAGTAATAATAATAATAATAATAATAAATGGGCAGCCCAATAAAATTGTCCATAAGAATCCAGCCTTGAATTCTGGTCATAGGGTTTCCATAGGCTCTGGAATATCACGCTGAGTCTTGTAGTTCTACAGTAGATGTAGTGCCAGAAGGGGCCCGGGTACACCACTACACGATTTCAGGCTGCGTGTTCCATTCGTTCTGCGTAATAGTAGACAGCATGCCAGTGTCACGTACCAACATGGCTAAATTAATTATGTGATCCTCAGGGGCCTGTTTAGCATGATGAATGTGTCACAGCCACAGCAAGACTGTAATCTCATTACAGAGGGAAGAACTACTGAGAGAGAGGAACCTGTGCCAAGTTTCCAATACAGCTTAAATGCTGCTCGTCTAAGAAGCTTGCAATCTATGGTGTGTGTACAACAGGCCTTATTCAATTCTACACACTGCTTGTCTAGAAGGCTTGCAATCTATAGCTGGATTATTCAATGAAATAGTGCCTACCTACGCACTGATCATCAAAAAATCTTGCAGTCTAAGACAAGTGCTCAACTGACGTATTTAATGAGCCTGTGCGTGCGCACTGCTCGTCCCAAAAGCTTGCAATCTATGAAAAGTGAATAGTCAATGAGTCAGTGCCTACATATTACTCGTCTAGAAGGATTGCAATGTACAGCAGGTGTACAATTTGGTTATTCAGTGAGTCAGTGTCTACATATTGCTTGTCTAAAAAGCTTGCAATCTACAGCAGGTGTACAATTGGGTTACTCAATGAGGCACTGCCTACAAATTGCTAGTCTAAAAGGCTTGCAATCTACAGCAGGTGTACAACTGGGTTACTCAATGATGCACTGCCTACAAATTGCTTGTCTAAAAAGCTTGCACTCTACAGCAGGTGTACAATTGAATTACTCATTAAGGCAATGGCTAAATATTTCTTGTCTAGAAAGCTTGCAATCTACAGCAGGTGTACAATTGGGTTCAGAGCGGTCTTTAATGCGGGGCAAAAGCAAAAGGGGCCCCCGGCCCAGTCATTGTTGTGGGGCCCAAAGCAGCTGCCCTTTGAGCCCACACTGCCCACAAATAGTTGATAAATCGATTCGGGAGGGCCCAAGAAAATGTTTGCCCAGCGTCCAATAAATATTAAAGACGGCCCTGATTGGGTTACTCAATGCGGCAGTGCCTACATATTGCTTGTTTAAAAGGCTTGCAATCTACAGCAGATGTACAATTGGACTGATCAAGGCAATGCCTACATATTTCTCATCTAGAAGGCTTGTAATCTACAGCAGGTGTACAATTGGGTTACTCAATGAGGCAGTGCCTACATATTGCTCGTCTAAAAAGCTAGCCATCTACAGCAGGTATACAGTTGAGTTCGGAGCCGTCTTTAACACAGGGCAAAAGCAAAAGGGGCAGCTGCCCCGGGCCCAGTCATTGTTGTGGAGCCCAAAACAGCTGCCCCTTGAGCCCGCACTGCCCACAAATAGTTGATAAGTCGATTCGGGAGGGCTCAAGAAAATGTTTGCCCAGCGTCCAATCAATATTAAAGACGGCCCTGATTGGGTTACTCAATGAGGCAGTGCCTACATATTGCTTGTCTAAAAGGCTTGCAATCTACAGCAGATGTACAATTGGATTGATCATTAAGGCAATGCCTACATATTTCTCATCTAGAAGGCTTGTAATCTACAGCAGGTTTACAATTGGGTTACTCAGTGAGGCAGTGCCTACATATTGCTTGACTAAAAAGCTAGCAATCTACAGCAGGTATACAATTGAATTACTCATTGAGGCAATGGCTAAATATTGGGTTCGGAGCCGTCTTTAACACAGGGCAAAAGCAAAAGGGGAAGCTACCCCGGGCCCAGTCATTGTTGTGGGGCCCAAAGCAGCTGCCCCTTGAGCCCGCACTGCCCACAAATAGTTGATAAGTCGATTCGGGAGGGCACAAGAAAATGTTTGCCCAGCGTCCAATCAATATTAAAGACGGCCCTGATTGGGTTACTCAATGAGGCAGTGCCTACATATTACTTGTCTAAAAGGCTTGTAATATACAGCAGATGTACAGTTGGGTTATTCAATGAGGCAGTGCCTACAACTTGCTTGTCTAAAAGGGTTGCAATCTACAGCAGGTATACAATTGAATTACTCATTAAGGCAATGACTAAATATTTCTTGTCTAGAAGGCTTGCAATCTACAGCAGGTATACAATTAGGTTCTGAGCCGTCTTTAACGCAGGGCAAAAGGGGAAGCTGCCCCGGGCCCAGTCATTGTTGTGGGGCCCAAAGCAGCTGCCCCTTGAGTCCACACTGCTCGCAAATAGTTGATAAGGGCCCAAGAAAATGTTTGCCCAGGGTCCAATCGATATTAAAGATGGCCCTGATTGGGTTAATCAATGAGGTAGCTCCTACGTATTGCTTGTCTAGAAGGCTTGTAATCTACAGCTCACATACCACTGGATTACTCATGAGGCAGTGACCTTATATTGCTCACTTGAAAGGCTTGCAATCTACAGCAAGCGTGCAACCAACTTATTCAACGAATTAGTGCTTTTACAACGCTTGCCCAAAAATCTAGAAATCATGAGTATATTTACAACACATGTAATATGAAAAGGGCAGTACAATGACCAAGGAAGACAAGCAAGCATTCAGGAATCTTTCACTGATTTAGCGGCAGTACCCGTTGGTTACTACGGGTAACGGCACTTTGATCATCACGATTGTTCTTTTGTGCCCTGGTGCTGAATAAGCTAAAATCAAAGGGTATCGTCGTTCACACGGCTTCTCATTTTTGCCTGTAAGCAAGCGCAGCAACACAGGCCTGTTCTCTGTATCGGTGCCCAAGGTGCCATTGGGAGCTCAGAGACGTGCCCACCCTTCCTGAAGCCGCATGAATTTTTAAAATAGTATGTGGCTGTCAGACACATTGCACTGCGACAAAAAAAAGACTGGCGCCCTACTGCCAATGGGCAACTTGTATCTACCCGGCTGTTGGAGAAACTATGAGTTTTCCACATGCCCTCATCAGAATAATGATGTACAGATAAGCAGGACTCACCCAAGACAAGGTGCCAAGCTTGCAGCATGTTGAAGAAGTCAATGTGTGACCACCCTTAGATCAGCGGGCATCTCCCTTTCCCAGGAATGGATGTTCGGTGCCAGACGCCAACGTCCTCTCGTTCTTTATTGCCCCCAAGGCTTTCTGAAGGGTGATATCAAAGAACACAAGGCAGTGATGGAGCAATGCGGTACCCTCCTGGAGATGCCTTCACCCAACGCTCTACTCACCTTTTAATGGGCAGTCGCTGATTTAATCGCAAGTGCCAGTCTACAGCCAGGCAGAGCTGGAATGAGGACTGGCATGGCAAAGCGATCAAGCAGCAGAAAAACGGTAAAGGAGTGATAGCTCAGCAATCGGTTGGCTAGCAGTCAGCTCTGAGGATATTGATCTCTGATCAGCCGGCAAGGATACAGATTCCTTGGCCCGTCAGGGCATCCAGATCTCAGGGAATGGGCACAATTAAGGCGGGCGGCTTGGTCTGGGAGATCCGAAGGCTATGCTAAGACCCCATCAACCATTCTTGGTCTCTGTATTGTGTCCACCCACCCTGAGCTGTCTGCTTTATCCCACCCCCCCCTTCCTCCTCCTCCTCCCACAGCTGAGAGCCCGGCGGGTCCCCTGAGCACAGGATTCTCTCTGTCTGGTCCCTTGGATGTATAGAAGACATTCACTGACTCACCTCCTCCCTGCAGGGCTGGTGCAGTGGCTGTCTGCAGATCTTCCTCAAAGCCTCATGGTCCTACTGCCCGCCGCCACTTCTGCATCCACCACCTGTTACCGGGAAACTACCATCTTTTTTTATATGGTAAATTCAATCGCTATAATCTCACTGATGATTTAACCAGTTCCAGTCCGGGCCAATCCTGACATTTCTCTCATACGGAACATGTAGCTTTTTTTTTTTGGGCTAGAAAATTACTTATGCCGCGTACACACGATCACTTTTTGTGATGAAAAAAAACGACGTTTTCAAAAACGTCATTTAAAATGATCGTGTGTGGGCAAAACGTTGTTTTATGTCTTCAAAAAAACTACCAAAAAAAAAATTCGAACATGCTTGAATTTTTTTGTGTCGTTTTTCAAAACGTCGTTTTTTGTGTCATAAAAAGTGATGGTGTGTGGGCAAAACGATGTTGAAAACGACGTTTTTAAAGCCGTGCATGCTCAGAGGTAAGTTATGAGACGGAGCTTCAATGGAACAGAGTGCCGTTGAACGTGGTGTACGTCACCACGCTTTGCTAGAGAATTTTGGAAAAACGATGGTGTGTACGCAATGTCGTTTTGGAAAATGAAGTTTGAAAAACGTCGTTTTGTTTCATCACTTGAAACGTCGTTTTTTTTCATCACAAAAAGTGATCGTGTGTACGCGGCATTAGATCCGGAGCTTTTTTTCTCAGAGAATAAGTACAGGAACTCCCCCTTTCCAATTCACCCCTTGTCTTTGCCCCTACCCACCTTTGAACACCGTCCCTTGGTTCCACCACCTACCCACTTCTCAGTACTACCCTTTTTAGCTGAAAACAGAACCAAATATCATTTGTGGTGCAAAGTAATTGGTATGGAATTTGTTAATGATAACAAGCAAAAACGGGAGTATAGCCTCACGTAAAAATAAATAATCATTAAATAAAAACGTACAATCATCCAGGTTAATTGCGAAAAAGGGGAGAGTGGGGGCAGTGGAATGGTAGCTGAGGCCAGACCACAGGGCTAACCACATGATTGGATAAAGGGACTATATTGGTATTATTAAAATAATATAAACAGAGTTGTAAAACACAAGTTTATTGATAAAAAGTCACAAGACAGAAATTTGTACATTTCATTGATTGGTCAACGTCAACACGTTTCGCGGAAGTTCACCGCTTCATCAGGACAAACCAATCTGTAGAATACACAAATAGGAATACAAAACATGTAGTATGGTTCAGCATTAGGGTATATAAAATACAAAAAATATATTGATGACTTACGCTATGAGTGAATTGATACAGCACGGAGCTGGACAGCCCAAATCATTTCCCCTGCGGCGGAAATGATGGTATGATCGTGGATATCTGAAAAGTAGGCATAATAGATATATATGTTTTGGGTCGTTTATACGTATATGCATGTGTATGCATATCTGTATATATATTTATAATTATATTTATAATTAAAAAAATATACAGATATGCATACACATGCATATACGTATAAACGACCCAAAACATGGTTGGGGGGGGGGGGGAGGGGGCGGGGGACGGAAATTGGGGGAGGGGAAAATAGGAGGAAGAGGGGTGAAGGGAAGGGGAGAGGAGGATGGGGGGGGGGGAAGGGGGAGAGAAGGGGGGAGGGGGAAAATGGGGGTGGGAGGGAAGGTGGAGGGAAGGGGGGCAGGAGAAAGGGGTAGAGGAAGGGGAAGGGGCTGGAAAGGGGTAAGTTGAAGAATGGGAGGGAAAGAGGGAGGGAGGTTAATGATAACAAGCTAAGCAGTAAAATAGATCCCCTGCAGCCAGCAACAATAGACCCCCCCCCCAGCAACAATAGATCCCCCCGGCAATAATGGACCACCTGCAACATAAGACCCACCCCAAGCAACAATAGGTTCCCCACCAGGAACAACAGACTTTCCCAGCAAAAATATGCCAACCCCCCAGCAGTATGTGAACCTCCGACAATTGATCCCCCAGCAGCTAGCATCAACAGATCCTGCAACACACCCAAGCACCCCTTAACATTACATACATTCAGTGAGAGAGGTGCCGGAACTGCGTTCCCCCACGTAACGCGGTTAACGAGCATTTTGAAAGACGAAAAACGTTTTCTTTCTTTTTTTTTTATTCTGACTTGGTTTGCGAGTGTTGTTTCGCAGAACAAGCAATATTAAAGCTAATGGTGTGTGCAGTACCGCATTTGGCCTGGGGTGCGGGGGCGCCGGAGCCAATTGAAGAAACACTTGGAAATACTCTGGGTGTTTCAGAGGGTTTCCGAGGTCAGCCAAGCTGTCCTTATGCTTTTCCAAGTGTTTTCGAAGGCGCTACAGCGCCCCCCACCTCTGGCCACATGCGGCATTGCATGCTATTGAAGTCAAGGCGAAACAAATTATTTTCGTTTCCATTGACTTTAACCACTTAAGCCCCGGACCATTATGCAGGTTAAGGACCTTGACCCTTTTTGCGACTCGGCACTGCGTCGCTTAAACTGACATTTCTTTTGGTGGTATTTGATCACCTCTGCGGTTTTTATTTTTTTGCGCTATAAACAAAAATAGAGCGACAATTTTTTTTTAAAAATTCAATATTTTTTACTTTCTGCTACAATAAATATCCCCAAAAAAGATATAATTTATTTTTTTTCCTCAGTTTAGACCGATACGTATTCTTCTACATATTTTGGTAAAAAAAAAATCACAATAAGCGTATAACGATTGGTTTGCGCAAAATTTATAGCGTTTACAAAATAGGGGATAGTTTTATGGCATTTTTCTAAATATTTTTTTACTATTTTTTTACTACTAATGGCGGCGATCAGCGATTTTTTTTTTTGTGACTGCGACATTATGGCGGACACTTCGGCCAATTTTGACACATTTTTGGGACCATTGTCATTTTCACAGAAAAAAAGTGCTATAAAAATTAATTGTTTACTGTGAAAATAACAATTGCAGTTTAGAAGTAAACCACTAGGGGGCACTGTAGGGGTTATGCCTATGCGTGACCTCATATGTGTTTCTAACTGTAGGGGGGCGGGGCTGGACGTGTGACGTCACTGATCGCCTTTCCCTATATCAGGGAACAGACGATCAATGACACTGCCACTGTGAAGAACGGGGAAGGTGTGTTTACACACACACCTCTCCCCGTTTTTCAGCTCCTGTGACTGATCGCGGGACACCGGCGGCGATCGGGTCCAGTGGCCGTGGTCACAGGGCTTCGGACCAGGTCGTGGACGCACGACCCACGGCTGGGCACTTAAAGGGGATGTACCTGTACGTGACTGTGCCCAGCCGTGCTATTCTGTCGACGTAAATGTGCAGGAGGTGGTCCTTAAGTGTTTAAACACTGTGGGCCAGATTCTCAAAGGAGATACGCCGTCGTATCTCTGTTTTTGCGGCGACGGATCTATGCTCCTGATTCTTAGAATCAGTTACGCATAGATTTGCCTTAGATCCGACTGGCGTAAGCCACTTACACAGTCATATGTAAGTTGCATATTTACGCTGGCCGCTAGGTGGCGTTTCCGTCGATTTCCGCGTTGAATATGCAAATAAGCTGCATACACCTATTCCTGAACGTATTTGCACTCGCTCGTTGTAGTTTACGTCGTTTGTGTAAGCGTAAACTTACCCCTGCTATATGAGGGGTAACGTTGCGTAGGTCCGGCGTATGCAATGTTAAGTATGGACGTCGGGACAGCGTCGTTTTTTCCGTCGTTTACGTAACTCGTTCACGTATAGGGCTTTGCATAAGTCACGTTCACGTCAAAACCAATGTATTTGCGGCGTAATTTGGAGCATGCGCACTGGGATACGTCCACGGATGGCGCATGCGCAGTTCAAAGAAACATCATAAACGCGGGTTCATGATTGATTTACATGAAACACGCCCACCTCATACAAATTTGAATTACCCGGGCTTACGCCGGGCCATTTACGCTACGCCGCCGCAACTCTGGACGCAAGTGCTTTGAGAATACGGCACTTGCGTCTCTAAGTTGCGGCGGCGTAGCATAAATAGGATACGCTACGCCCTGCTCGTAGATGCGCCCATCTACGAGAATCTGGCCCTGTATCTTTACATTTTTTTTTTTTGGATCAACTTTATTGTGATCAAAAGAGATGAACAACATCATTTGTGAATACATGGACCATGACAGGTCCTCTTTATGGAGGGATCTGTGGTCAATTAGAACCCAAAAGTGAAAATACTAAAGCGCAAACCAAAAGATATAATTATAAATGAGTGGCTGCCAACAGGAAAAGGTGTTTAATATATGTGGCGCTTACTCAATGAGCAATTAATAATGTGATAAATCTTCAAACACAGTATAAAGTGCAAAAATTCAAAAGTGACAGTGCAAAAATCTGGTATATAACATTTCCTCACACACAATAAAAATGTTACGTTTCTTCACACACCATTAACCTCTTGACGTCCGCGCTATAGCCGAATGACGGCTATAGCGCAGACCTGAGTGGCCGGGAGGACGTCTATTGACGCAATTTACGCAGCGCTTTACATATACATTGTACATTCACATCAGTCCCTACCCTCAAGGAGCTTATATGCTTGCGCGACTTACGTGTGTGTTCACTTCTGCAAGCGAGCACAGAGGGATGGGGCGCTTTATTTTATTTTTTATTACTTAAATTACTTTTTATTTTTACAATATCTCTTTATTTTATTTTTTTATTACTTTTATTCCTATTACAAGGAATGTAATCATCCCTTGTAACAGAAATAAGGATGACAGGTCTTCTTTACTGAGAGATCTGGGATCAAAAAGACCCCAAATCTCTCACTTACCTTTACCAAATGATTTTTTTTATTAAGGCCCCGGGAAACGTGACATCAGACATTGCTCCGGTCATAGGTGTGCGCAGCCTATTGCCACCGCAAAGTTCAAAGCAGTGGATGGTGTCAGTAAGAATGAAGATTGGTGTCCGTAGTTTTTTTTTTTATTATTATTATTTTAATTTTATTTTTACAATTTTAATTTTCGTATTATTTTTTTATAATATTATTTTGGTTGAGTTATTTTTTTTTTTACAAATTCGTTGGGAGCCCTATTGAGGGGCTTTGTGAAATAGAAGAGAAAGGGACTGAGAACAGGGATTCCTCAATCCCTTTCTCAGTAGCATCAGCTGCCAAGGGGGGGGGGGGTTCAGCAGGGGGAATCTGCATTGCACAGGGTGATTAGGGTGTGCCCAGGCACATCTGACACACCCTGTGCGCACGCCTATGGCTCTGGTACTCCAAGGGCATAGAGATGAGTGGTGGCCATCTTGGCCTAATTTTTCACCATGCCCAGCTAACGGCTCCATCTGATCGCTCCCAGGCTTTACCGATCCATTAGGTTAGCTCAGGAACGACCAGGGAGCGGCGGGAGGGGGTGGTGCTCTACAAGTGATCCCTCAAATCCGGCCACAGGTCCAATTATATATTAAAGCGGTTGTAAACCCTCATGGTCATTCTATGCATCAAGGTGAAAAACCTACTGTAGTGTACTTACACAAACTAAAACTTTTACTTAAACTCTAGCTGGTGTCTCGTATCATGAGATAGATTGATAGCCGTGCAGCCATTGGCCCCCGCTGCTGTCAATCAAATCCAATGACGTGGGGTTGAGCCAAGTCCAGCTTTCTGTGTCTATAGATGCAAAAACATGACTCGGGAGCGCGCACGGACGGGTATCCCCAAGGAGAGCATTTCTCGTACAAGGTTTCCCGATGCGGGGAGGAGCTACTAGCACCGTTGAGGGACCCCAGAAAATGAGGATCGGAGCCACTCTGTGTAAAACGAACTGCACAGTGGAGGTAAGTATAACATGTTTGCTATTTAACCACTTCCCTACCCACCCATATGTCAAATGACATCCACAGATGGGATCTCCCATCCTGGGTGGACTTCATATGATGTCCTGGGCTTCCCGGCCACCCCTTCAGTGCCCCCTAGTGTTAATCCCTTCCCTGCCAGTCACATTTATACAGTAACCAGTGCAGTTTTATAGCACTGATCGCTGTATAAATGTGAATGGTCCCAAAAATGTGTCAAAAGTGTCTGTCGCAATGTCACGGTCACAATAAAAATCGCAGATCGCCGCCATTACTAGTAAAAAAAAAAGAAAAGAAAAATGCCATAAATCTATCCCCTATTTTGTAGACGCTATAACTTTTGCGCAAACCAATAAATATACACTTATTGCGATTTTTTTTTTTTTTTTTTACCAAAAATATGTAGAAGAATACGTATCGGCCTGAACTGGGAAAAATTTTTGTTTTGGGGATATTTATTATAGCAAAAAATATCGATTTTTTTCAAAATTGTCACTCTATTTGCACAAAAAATAAAAACCGCAGAAGTGATCAAATACCACCAAAAGAAAGCTCTATTTGTGAGAAAAAAGGACATCAATTTTGTTTAGGAGCCACGTCGTACGACCGCGCAACTGTCAGTTAAAGCGACGCAGTGCCGAATCGAAAAGAGTGCTCTGGTAAGGAAGGAGGTAAATTCTTCTGGGGCTGAAGTGGTTAAAAAAAACACGAGGGTTTAGTAACCCTTTAACCACTTCCCGCCCGGTCAATAGTCAATTGAAGTGGTTGTCAAATCCTGACTGGACGTCTATTGACATCCAGCAGGATAACATGCCAGCGCGTGCCCATGGGGGCACGCAGCGCGGCGATCGGTGATGCGGGGTGTCTGTCTGACACCCTGCATCTCCGATCTCGGTAAAGAGCCTCCGGCGGTGGATCTTTACCACGTGATCAGCAGTGTCCAATCACGGCTGATCACAATGTAAACAGAAAGAGCCGTTGATCGGCTCTTTCTCACGCGAGTAGAGGAGAGCCGATCGGCGGCTCTCCTGACAGGGGGGGGTTCGCGCTGATTGTTTATCAGGGCAGCCCCCCCTCGGATGCCCACACTGGACCACCAGGAAAGTGGGCAACAATATAAAAACAAGAAAAAAAACACAAATGGGCACTGACTGGCATAATATGGGATAAAAGTGATGCCCAGCGATGCTGTCAGTGCTACCCCTCAGTGTCCATCAGTGCCACCTCTCAGTACCCATCTATGCCCAGTGCCCACCTATCAGTGCCCATCTCTGCCACCCATAAGTACCCATCAGTGCCACCCATAAGTGCCGCCTATGAGTGCCCGCCAGTGCCGCCTATGAGTGCCCATCAGTGCCGCATACCAGCGCCGCCTATCAGTGCCGCCTATCAGTGCCCACCAGTGCCACCTCATCATTGCCCATCAGTGCCACCTCATTGGTGCCAATCAGTGCCACCATATAAGTGCCCGTAATTGAAGAAGAAAACTTACTTATTTACAAAAAGAATTAACAGAAAAAAATTAAAAATAAATTTTTTTTTTAATTTTATGTCTTTTTTTAGTTGTTGCGCAAAAAATAAAAATCGCAGAGGTGATCAAATACCACCAAAAGGAAGCTCTGTTGGGAACAAAATGATAAAAAAAACTGTTTGGGTACAGTGTCATTTAAAGTGCAACAGCGCTGAAAGCCTGAAAATTGTCTTGGACAGGAAGGTGCGTAAGCAGGGCCGCCATCAGGGAGGAACAGGGAACAGGCATTACACCTGTAAGGGGCCCGGAGGTCCCCAGGGGCCCCCAGATGGCAACCCCCCCCCCTTTTTTTCATTAATTTTTTATTTAAAAAAATAGATTTTTTAAATATATTTGTATTTAATTTTTTATTAAAGGGCCATTTTTTTATTTATTTTTTAGAGGTCCAGAGATCCCCAGGGGCCCGGAGGCACCCAGGGCCCTTGGTGGCAACCCCCCCTCCCTTTTTATAAAAATATATAATAAAAAAAATAAAATAAAAGTATATTAAAAAAATATAAAGGGCCAATTTTTTATTGATTTTTTTAGGGGTCCCCAGGGCCCCGGTTGACAACCCCTTTTTTTTTATTAAAGGGGCCAGAGGTCCCCAGGGCCCCAGATGGCAAACCCCCTTTTTAAAAAAATATATATATATATTTTTTATTTCTTTTTATTAAAGGGCTCAGAGGTCCCCAGGGCCCTGAATGGCTACCCCCGTTTGTTTTATATATATTTTTCTTTATTTCTTCTTTTTTTGTAAAGGGCCCCCGCTTCTCAATTCGCAGCAGCCCCCCCGCCGCTTCTCATTTTCAGGCGGTAGCATTACCCCCCCCCCCCCGATTCTCTGCTGCAGGGGGCCCATGTCTGAAGCTGTGTAAGGGGCCCCATAATTCCTGATGGCGGCCCTGTGCGTAAGTGCCCCCCGGTATGGAAGTGGTTAAAGAGAATCGGGCAGTAAAAAATAACGATCTCGGGGTTATGGTATCTAGTTGCTGCCATAAAACCCTTTTTTTAACGTCAACGTAATGATGTATTTTTACTATGGACCGGTCCTTCCAGTGTGTACAAAGCCTTATAATGCTTTAAAGTAGGTCTAAACCACAACTGGATGATATTTAGTTTACAAAAGCGCTGTGTATCAAACTGTTTTTTTTTTTTTTCATAAAACGCGGTTTTCACCTTTTTCTCATCTTTTTTTGAAAGCCACAGCATTGAAAATGAAAAGCAGTTGTTAATAACCTACAAATCCATTTTGTACCATCTATAGAGGTTATATCCGCCTTTTAGGGGAAATTGATTTTTCTTTGAAGAGCCACACAAACATTTTACGTACATAAAAAAAAAAGCATAGAAAACGATGGGAGCTTTTTATACAACGACTTGAAATTTGACATTTCACAGTTTTTCCCCTGTTTTCCCGCTGCTTGCTTTTCTGATAGAAAACGATCGGGTAAGTCAGTAACACCGAACCTGCAAAATAAGGTGAAAGGCCAGCAAAATCAAGAGAGGCGCACATCTGCTGAAGTGTAGTGCACTAAAAATAAGATTTAAAATGGACAGAAGCTAAAACTAAGACTCCAGGCAGGCAACTAAATCTAAAGTTGAGTTAACCACTTAACCCCCGGACCATATTGCTGCCCAATGACCAGAGCACTTTTTGTGATTCGGCACTGCGTCGCTTTAACTGACAATTGCGCGGTCGTGCGACGTGGCTCCCAAACAAAATTGGCGTCCTTTTTTTCCCACAAATAGAGCTTTCTTTTGGTGGTATTTGATCACCTCTGCGGTTTTTATTTTTTGCGCTATAAACAAAAATAGAGCGACAATTTTGAAAAAAAATCAATATTTTTTACATTTTGCTATAATAAATACCCCCAAAAAAATATATAAAAAAACATTTTTTTTCCTCAGTTTAGGCCGATACGTATTCTTCTACCTATTTTTTTTTTAAAAAAATTGCAATTAGCGTTTATTGATTGGTTTGCGCAAAAGTTATAGCGTTTACAAAATAGGGGGTAGTTTTATGGCATTTTTATTTATATATATTTTTTTACTAGTAATGGCAACGATCAGCGTTTTTTTTCAGTACTGCGACATTATGGCAGACACTTCGGACACTTTTGACACATTTTTGGGACCATGGGCATTTTTATAGCGATCAGTGCTATAAAAATGCATTGGATTACTATAAAAATGCCATTGGCAGTGAAGGGGTTAACACTAGGGGGGCAGGGAAGGGGTTAAGTGTGTTCCTGGGTGTGTTCTAACTGTATTGGGGGGGGGGGGTGACCTCACTAGGGGAAATCACTGAATTGTCCCAAAATAGCGTCAAAAGTGTATCCACCATAATGTCGCAGTCTCAATAAAAAACGATCAGCAATTTTGCAAATATGTGTGATGTCATCAGTCTGCTGCAGACAGGATGAGACATTTCCTCAGTCATAGGTGTGCGCAGCCTATTGTATTAGGGTGTGCACCCCAAAGCTCAAACACACATGAACGCCACCTGCTGTCACAGGGAGGAGGCTCTGATGGTGGTAGACAGTTGATTGGGAGAATATTTTGTCACATCCTAAGTATAGGTGTTACTACAGTTGAACCAACCCTTAATATAATGGGGGCATTTACACTGGCCACTGGGACCCCAACCACCCACCTGGTGCCACCCCTGGATAATGCTAATGCCCATGGGGTGATTAGGGTGTGCCCAGGCACACCGGCACACCCATGTCCTCAGTCTCCTCTTATGCAGTGATTGGATTGCAACATTGTAACTTTGTTAGCAAGCCACAAAGGCGGAGGTTGCCGCCTCAGACATTTGTGAACACAACCAAGGACTGCACAGGCCCAGGATTCACACGATTGTGTCACCACTGAGCCGAAATCTAAATAATGGGAGTAGATGTTGGCCAAAGATGGTGCCGTCCTTCTGGAGTTTTTTTTTTTCAGCTGAGCTATAAGGCTGCTTTCACATTGGGCCATGGAGCCGCGGTGGCGGTATAGCAGCGCGATTTTTAGCGCTGCTATACCATCGTTTTTACGGCGGTATTCGGCCGCTAGCGGTGCGGTTTTAATCCCCGCTAGCAGCCAAAAAAGGGTTAATACCGCCCGCAATGCGCCTCTGTAGAGACACATTGCGAGCGGTATTACCGCGGTTTCCCATTGATTTCAATGGGAAGGAGCGGAAAACACACCGCTCTCCTATACCGCAGCAAAAATGCGGCTAGCAGGACTTTTGGAGCGGTCCTGCTAGCGCACTGCTTCAGTGTGAAAGCCTTCGGGCTTTCACATTGAAGACTACAGGGCAGGTTTTTTTCAGGCGTTATAGCAGCGCTATTTTTAGCGCTGTACCGCGTGAAAAACGCCCCAGTGTGAAAGGGGCCAATTCTGTTTACAAATGCGTCAGGATCAGGTAATTGTATTTTGTCATAACAACGAGATAAAAAGAAAAGAAGTTCTGAGGAGAACCAAAAGCTCTGGGATTCTATAGAAAAGGGCAGAAATAAAAGGAAATAATTGGCTGAAGTCGGGTGTCTTAGCGAAGAGGGAGATGCATGAGTGACAGCGCAGTCAGCGCACTCAGACTGCAAGACAGCATTCGCCGCCAGCAGATGCCACACTGATCTGATTTAGCAAATCTCTGTTGTAGTTCACCTCTAATTATCCATCTGTTATTTTGTATCTTTACCGAGCTTAACCCACTCATCAGTCTGCCAGGCTGGCGTCAGACGTCACCCGCCGTCCCTACAGTCCTCCCATCATGCCGCTCTCCACAGATCCCTGTGTGGGGGTCCATATATATATATATATATATGGCTCTCTGCAATTAGTTCTGTAAGACATTCTCTCCCCAATAAAAGAAAACATCACTTTTCATGAAATGTGGGGTAACTTTTTCACTTACATGACAGCAGTATGAAACCCAAAAGCAAACATTTATTATATTGCAGCTTATCAATTCTTGGATGTGATGGCCGCATTCCTTTTATTTTTTCGGCTTTCTTTCCTCTATTTTCATCTGGTGATCCAACCAATAAGTTTGCGTTTTAAAAAAAATGATGTATCAATTTACAGGGTTGAGACAAACCATTTACCATGGTCAAGGATGCTTACCGTCCATCAGGGGCACCTGGGCGCCGCCCCCTCTCTCCACACCACTCCTTATATGACTAATGGATATATTCATGCAGTGGCAGTGCGTCCATAAGGGGAGCATGGGCGCCACCCCCTCTATATGACTAATGGATATATTCATGCAGTGGCAGTGCGTCCATAAGGGGAGCATGGGCACCACCCCCCCCATATGACGAATGGATATATTCATGCAGTGGCAGTGCATCCATAAGGGGAGCATGGGCGCCACCCCCCCTATATGACTAATGGATATATTCATGCAGTGGCAGTGCGTCCATAAGGGGAGCATGGGCACCACCCCCCCTATATGACTAATGGATATATTCATGCAGTGGCAGTGCGTCCATAAGGGGAGCATGGGCACCACACCCCCCCCCCCCCATATGACGAATGGATATATTCATGCAGTGGCAGTGCATCCATAAGGAGAGCATGAGTGCCACCCCCCCTATATGACTAATGGATATATTCATGCAGTGGCAGTGCGTCCATAAGGGGAGCATGGGCACCACCCCCCTATATGACTAATGGATATATTCATGCAGTGGTGGTGGGCGCATGGGCGCCACCCCCCCTATATGACTAATGGATATATTCATGCAATGGCGGTGCATCCATAAGGGGAGCATGGGCACCACCCCCCCTCTATATGACTAATGGATATATTCATGCAGTGGTGGGCGCATGGGCGCCACCCCCCATATGACTAATGGATATATTCATGCAGTGGCAGTGCATCCATAAGGGGAGCATGGGCGCCACCCCCCCATATGACTAATGGATATATTCATGCAGTGGTGGTGCTTCCATAAGGGGCACATGGACGCCTCCCCCTCTCTCCACACCACCCCCTATATGACTAATAGATATATTCATGCTGTGCCAGTGTGTCCATAAGGGGCGCATGGGCCCCGCCCTCTCTCCTGGCACTGCTCTGTCACCATGCATTGCATGACTATCTATGGTTGCCGCTTACACCCTGTATTCAGGTGTCCGGCCCGTGTCGGGCGCTGGGCACCTGAAATTACAGTGGGGTGGTGTTTTTTTTTTTTTGAAGCGCCTGATTGGAGCCGTAGGCTTCCAAAAAGATGACCAGCGGGCACCATGCTGTTCACTCAGCGTTGCGTTAGGAAAGCAAAGGAATTCGCTTTGCTAACACTGAACCACCTCTCAGTCAATCAGGTGCTCGGGTCTGTTACCTGTCACCAGATTGGCTGAAATGACAGGCACTGATTGGACAACCTGATAGAGCGGACGGGAGAAGACAAAGAGGAGCACACCACTATGACCGCAAGACAGGTAAGTGCCAGGCGATGTACACTGGCAGAATTTGAAAGGGCAAGTAGTAGCAATTGATAGGTACAGTGGCTGCAGTTTTTTTTGCATACTCAGTTTTGGGCAGAATGGAGAAAGGGAAGAGCCTAAATCGGGTCAATTAACCTCTTCTCGCCCACACTAGAGCCAAGAAACCGCTACAGCGCAGGCCCAAATTGCCATGTACGTCCTGCAGGGCACAAGTGGTGCACTATGAGTTGTATCTCTTGATCATCTTGGATTACCGTTTTCCCCACTGTATAACCCTTACCTCAATAATTTAAGAGAGGGGGGGGGGGGCGCCAATTTTAGCTGCGAGTCTTACTTCATTGCATGACAACTTTTCCCTCCAAAATGTCCAATTTACCAACTTAAAGATTTCATCTTTAAGCTGGCCATACACCAAGGCCCCTTTCACACTGAGGCAACGGTAAAGCATCACTAGTCTTAGCAGCGATTTACCGTCAATTTTGCAACGCTATTCGGCCCCACCCCCCCTCTGCTAGCAGCCAAGAAAGGGTTAAAACCACCTCTGCCCATTGATTTCAATGGGCAGGAGTGGTGTATACACACACCATTGCAAAGATGCTGCTTGCAGAACTTTTACTGTGTGAAAGCCCTCACACTGGAGAGACGGCAGTGGCTGTTTCAGGGCGCTTTGCAGGTGTTATAGCGCCTGCAAGGCAACAAGGGGTCATAAAAGTACACTTTTTTGCATGAAAATAATGTCCCAAATGAAAACCAGAACACATGCTTCAAAATAGAAAGAAAAAAAAAATCCATCCTGATCCTTCACATTCTCTGGTCGAAAACAAATGCAGATGTGACCCCAATGTTTAGAAAAGTAGAACATTACTTTAAAAAAAAACAGACGATGCAAGATTTTGCAAAACGCATCGACCCCACTGCTGCCATGCACATTTCTACATTGATGTCCTGTTTTATCTAACTAAGTGTTTTTAACCGGTAATAAATGTTCCATGTTTTATGGAATTACACTATGTGCCTTTTATTTCCTCTATGCACACTGTTAATGTTATATATCACGTCTATCACAGTATTATCAATACCTTCCCCCATCCTCTGAGTGAAGACTTCATTGCATCTTGTTGGATGGACATTTGGTCCCTTGCTGGTGCATCCTCCATCTACATATATACATCTTTATTGACCCTCTGGGGTTAGGCTCACCAGGGTTCAATATATCTGGTAAGCCTCCTCTTTTGGTGGCGGGTATTTTGTTACTGCACGTTTAAATCCATTAAGAATCACCCTGGGTTTGGAACTTTTTTTTCCCCCCACTTAATGCATTCATCAAGTTTCATTCAATTTATATGGACTTTTATGGGTCACTTGGTGTTTGACATAGACAATCAGTGTCTTCTTATCAAGTTGATTTCCTTTGTTCACTGGATTGTTTGTAGCTGCTCACCATCACGATAGCGCAGATTTATTTTGGTTTTTGTATTCTGTGTCTCAGCTGACAGTTGAAAGAAGATTCAAGAAAAAAAAGTAAAATATTTCTCCTCGGGGGGCTGGGCCCAAAAGGGAGCCATACGTCCTCCTCCTTGCTAGGCAGAACGAAACCGAGGCTGCAAGCTGCAGTGAGGAGGGTTATGTCTGGAGGGACCACCCCCTGGGCGGGGCTGTTCAACTCAGATAATTAAATACATGTTACAATAAACATGTATCCGCCTAGTCCTCTCCTGTAAACAGGGAAAATAACCCACTTGTCAAGATTTAAGGAGCTGTGTCCGTCCATGGACGATAAGAGAAATGCATTTTTTTTTTAAGGCTATTATCTGATTAAAGCGAAACAATAAAATCAGCCAACTAATAGATTATGAAAATAATCGTTAGGTGCAGCCCTAATTAAAACCATGCCGTATATTAATCTGGTCCATCCAATAAGAGGTTTGTACTTACCATTACATCCTTTTATACTTATCCTCTTTAGTGCAAGGGTTTTGCACAGAGTAGCCCCAATCCTCTTAAATATCAAGTGCCCCATGGAGAGCCACATTCCATAGGGGCCATTGTGCCAGCAAGCACGCGAGTCCTGCTGCTGCATTCATTGGACACAGCAGGACTCGGCCCTAGCTCCTGTGTCACTGGATTTGATTGACAGCAGCAGGAGCCAATAGCTCCTGCTGCTATCTATTCAATGAGAACCAGAGACAGCGACTGGAGCTGCTGTGCTCATCCCAGTCGATGGAACGATCGTGTTCAGGTAAGTAAAAAGGGGGGCTGCTGCACTACAGGTGGTTTTTCATCTTGATGCATAGTATGCATTAAAAAGGTGAAAAACCTCCAGTTTACAACCCCTTTAAAGGTTCCCATTTTCTCCATTTACTAGAGCTGTCAGCATGACCATTCATTCCCTTTGTGTTTATTTGGCTGCAAGTCATGAAAGAAACCTGAAACCACCAATATGAAAACTGCTTGTATTCAACTAGACAAATACATTAAATCATTTTCTATATCAAATATACAAAAAATAGGCACAGAATTATAGTTTAGGAATTAAACCACCTGTAAATGCCCAATTTCCAGGGCATTAAATGTTCCAAAAGAGTATGAGAAAGCTATACAAACATGAGTAGCAAATTCACTATATAACAGTTACAAGCTCATCATGCGGGTGAGCTACCATGACCGGTAATGAACTGACGCTAGAAACCACAGAGAAAGTCTGGCGTGGGCATTGTGGGCGCACGGCCCCAAAAACTGCCATACAAATATAGCATAAAAGCTTTGGATACGCCAGACTTGTGATTAGCAAGAAAATAGTCCCGCTTTAACCACCGCCAGCTGTACAGCCCACATTTTGCTTTTCAGTTCATTAGCTGGACAAGCGACCGATTGGTCAGGAGACATCAGTCCAAAGTAAAAAAAGGAAACGATCAGCATCCGATCGTCCACATTCCCATTTTTATTTCCTGTGGCTCACAGAAGGAGCTCAGAACTGCTGAACGATGAGTTTCTTCTTGACGTCATGTGCAAATCTGTTCATCTTGAACAACTCGCTGTCGTAAAACGCCGAAAGGTTGTGGATGTTAATCTGCCGGGCCTGAAATCAAGATGAGAGAATTAAAAAATACGAGGAAAAAATAAAAAAAGTAATCACAAGTAGGTTACAATGGTGAGTCATTATGAACTGAGCCTTCGCAGGTCAGGAAACGTTATAATAGGGGCCATTATCTCAAGCGATGTGCCGGCTCAGCAAACAAGTCACTCCGATGTTCAGTTGTAACCTTTCCATGCTGGTATTGCGCTTAAAATCAAAAACATCAGCTTTGATTTGATGGAGAATTTCACGAATCATTTAGAATTTGGGAAAACTGCAAAGGTTTGGACTTTGCAAACAAAACAAAAAAAAAAGTCAAAGATATTAGAAAGTCAAGTTTTTAAATGCCGGGTCCACCCCATTAGGAGGGATTTGTGAAAATAGCGGAAAAAAATGAGATGGCCGAGCATTAGAAACTAGGGTTGTCCCAAAACTTGTACTCGGGCAAATGCTCCGATGCTTTACCTGATACCTGGACAGTCAGCGGAGATCAGTGCCGATCACAGCTGACTCCTCGTATCCTCCTTCGTGCCGCCGTGTCCCCCCCTCGATCTGTCAAGATGGAGAGCGGAGGTAGGAGCTGCTAAACCCGGCTCCTACCTTTTCCAAATGTACAGAGTCAGTGATCACTGACTGTGTTTACAATGTTTCAGTTTATGAATGAAGGAGCTGCCGTCTTCTCCATTCATTTTCAGTGCAGCTGAGGCTGCAGAGAAAGGGACTGGGGGAATATGTGTCCTTAGTCCTTTTCCATGTCTCAAAAGGGGAGATGTCAGAGGTCTGTTAAGACCCCCAATATCTCAAAGCCCCCAACTGGGCTCAAAAAATTAAACAAATTAAAAACAAAAAACAAAAAAAAAAACTTGTACTCGGTCCTAAAAACGTGGTATCGGGACAACCCTATTAGAAAGATTTTACTATGCGTTTGTTCCTTCACTTGTCCAAGAGAGTGACCCCCCCCCCCCCCCCCTTAAAGTGACGGGAAATTCCACCATGACAGCTTTGCCCTTTGGCAATCATAACTCCTGCCAAAAATGAACACCACGATTGGAGGGATTTCCGCTTGCCTTAAGTGTAATTTCTTGAGATCATTTATGAGGTTGTGTTTAGGGGCGGAAATTAAGGGCATGGGTTGGGCAGGGCAACTGGTGGCAAGTAACCCTTGAGGCATGGCTAGTAGCTCAGGACTTGACATTTTTAGTCCTACCTCAAAGTGGAGGTCCATACTAAAATGTGAACTCCGCTTTTTGGAAACCCCCATCCCCCCCCCTCCAGTGTCACATTTGCCACCTTTCAGGGGGGAGAGGGGTGCAGATACCTGTACAATACAGGTATTTGCACCCACTTCTGGGAAGACAGTGGGGACCAGTGAGGACGCGCAGCGCAACTCGCGTATGCCCAGCATGGAACCGGGCAGTGAAGCTGCAACGCTTCACTTCCCGATTCCCTCACAGAGGATGGCGGCGCGGGAAGCCGAGAGCCGAGCGAATGATCGGCTTTGGCTGCCGACATCGTGGGCACCCTGGACAGGCAAGTGTCCATTTATTTAAAAAAAAGTCACCAGCTGCAGTATTTGTAGCTGCTGGCTTTTTTTTAGGCGGACCTCCGCTTTAAATGTCAGTAGCCAACAAACTATATCCTATAAAACTTTTCTGAACCATTACATTTCATTGGTTCCACTGTCACTTCCAACGTGTTTGCTGAATGTCATTATGGAAAGTGGACAGATGTGCAATCTTAACATGCAAAAAAAAATAAAAATCTTAAAGACACCAGGCAGAGGGTGTTCACTTCCCAAGCTTACCTTATCCACAAGATCTTTCTCAGAGACTTCAATAGTGTCCTGCTGGGCACCATAGCGGTTCCTCTGGTATGTAACCTGTTCTGCCACCAGCTGTTTCAGTATGAAGAGTAGCAACTCATTGTTGTCCCTTCTAAATGCCAGGTACCGGGCAAAGGTCTGATACAGGGGAAGAGAGAAAAAAATAAACGCATTAATACAAGCTACAATAATCTTCTCAGCAATTGGCAACAAAAAACACAAGCAAAAAAAAAAATAATATATCTGACTTTTAAAACACATTTTTTCTTTTAAATACAGAATTGCCAACACACACACACACACACACACACACACACAGGGTTGTTATCTAGAGAACCAAATTTAACAACAGCCAGATGGAAGTGTAGAAGTCGCGGTCTCACCTTGCGCATGCTTCTCATGACACTGAACTTCTGCGTGTCGATAAAGCTTTCAAGCATAACTCTGATGGCCATATTGACATCATCCTCCACAACATAGTCCCGCAGGTGCATGCGTGCGTGCGATTCCGCCATGCGAATCATGGACTCAATGTGCCGCACCGTGATGGGGATACTGCCAGTGGCCTGTTGGGAAAAGAAAATCTATGAATAGGACTGACACACACAATATGCATCAAATAAGCCCCCGCTTATTTTATGGGGGTTGATTTTTTTAAATTGCAGTGCGCAAATTCTGGTGCAGCTCTGCAAAGAAACCAATCGGCTTCCAGGTTTTATTTTAGTCAATGCTCGAAGCATTTGTTAATCCAAAAAAATAAATCCCGTTTCTTTAAAGCTTGTTATACAGCACAATACTTGGCTGTGCGATTTGTCCCCCTGTAATACCTGGATGGTACCTGCCACTTTCTGCCCTCCCCCTGTAAGCTGACCACAGTGCATGATGGCCGCCATGCCACAACACCGTGGTCAGTTTACGTGCCTTTGCAATGCGCAGCCTATTACCTTCAGCTCTCATCACTGCTCCTCTGTCCTCCCCCCTGCATGTCAGCGTCCACCCCCCCCCCCCCCCCATATTACCGTTCCGAGCAGCTCGCACATTACTGCACCCAATCAGTATCAGCCCCTCTTCTAGGAATACATGTATATACCTATAATTCCCTTTTCTAAAAACATTTCCTATAAATACCGTTATCCCTGATCAGCAGTCACGTGGCCGCCCAGGGCGATCTTCCTCCGAGGTTTGTATTACAGAGGGAGGTCACGGGACCACACATCAGAGGGAGAGCTCAGCCCCTCCCTCTGGAATACATACAGTGTCGAGCGGTCACGTAACCGCTGATCGGGGATAAGAACTACTTACATTTTTTTTTAGAAAATGGCATATAGATCACGTGATCCTAGCAGAGGATCTGGCACTGCCTTAAACACTATCATTGAACAAGCTGAAGTTGGGTCTACCACGTGCAACTGCACCAGATTTTGCACTCTTCCATTTCAGTAAATCAACCTCATTGTGGTAAAATGCTGGTGAGAAACTGAGGATGTATTTGAAGCACAAGTTCACCTTTTGTAACATGTTATGCAGAGTGTAACATGTAATATGTTAACAGGTGCACCCCCTCCCCCCCCCTTCACTTTTGTAAAAGTGAACTTATCCTTTAAACATGCCAAATGCAGGCTGAAAGGAGCTCCTAAAAATGGAAGTCTATGAAATTGGCTCCACCTAATAGAGAGAAACGCAACAGCATCCAGTGTGCACCAGCAAAAAAACAGGAAGAGGGCTCCACCTAGTGGATACAAAACAGCCAAATGACATTTCTACAACAAAAACAAACATTTTTAAAATAAGGAACAGAGCACCATCTAGTGGAAGCAAAGCAGTATACAAAACAGCATTGCTTATGTGGGTACAAAATACAAATTTTGTACATTTAACCACTTCAGCTCCAAAAGGTTTTACCCCCCCTCCCCCTTACCAGGCCATTTTTTTGTGACACGGCATCGCGTGTCACATTTTACCCCAAAAAAAAATGCATTATATTCATACAAATAGCTTTCCTTTTGTGGTATTTGAACCCCTCTAGTTTTTGTGCTATAAACTTAATTTTTATATATATATAATATATATATATATATATATATATATATATATATATATATTATCCCCTATAAAAAAATATTGCAAAAAAAACATTTATGCGAATATGTATACTGTTAAATTTTTTGGAAAAAAAAAAATCCCAATAAGTGTATATCGATTGGTTTGCGCAAACGTTATAACATCTACAAACTGTGGGATATATTTACAGAATTTCTTTGTTACTAATGGCGATCAGCAGTTTTTAGTGGGACTGCGACACATCCGGCAGACAAATCTAACCAAGCGCCACTTTTTGGGGATCAGTGACAAGATTACAGCAATCAGTGCTACAAAAAAGAAAAGAAAAATGCACTGTCACTGTATAAATAACACTGGCAAAAAAGGGGCTAACACCAGGAACGATCAAAGGGAGAGATTTACTGTGGGGGGAGGGCAAACAGATCTGCATTAGCAGAAGACGAGCCCTCCATTTTCCTCCCTGGAAGAATGACGATTTGCCTTATTTACATAGGCAGACCGCTGTTCTGCCTCTCCTTTAAAATGATCAGCGGCCATCGGACCCGCCGAGTCCAACCACAGCGCGGCTACAGTGTCGCTCATGCCCCCCAAAGCAGGATAATATACATGTAGGTGAATTTGTGCCAAAGGGCTACAGTATATGTATGGTGGTGCGGTCCTTAAGTGGTAACAGTGACTAGACTGGCCAAAAAATAAAAAGAAAAAGGATCCACAACCAATATCGTTTTTTTTAAGCCACTATAGCCAGTCTACCATATAAAAAGGGAAGAGGCCACTGACCATAGACTCTTTTCTGAGGTCGCTGTACATCTTGGCCACCTTGTCCTGGTCCATCTGGTTGAGCTTAGGGCGAACTTTCTCTTTAGAATACATAATGTACTTCTTCAGCACTTCCTGGGGAAGTGGATCCACCCCAAATGTGTTGGGTAGAACAATTTCTTCTGCATCTCCAATAGGCATATCTTTGTTGCTTGGGTGATGCTTAATATGGCTTCCAACCACAAACCGTGCCAACATTTCATCCTGAAATACAGATCACATAGTTACGACCACCCCTATGCATTATGCATCTCAGTCTAGAAAGAAAACAAATCATTTGGCGATGACAAAACACACACACCATTTTCCCATGAACACATGCAATAGCACTGACCATGACCTACAATACTGTACCTGCGTAGATAAATGCTAGCCGTCCAACCGCCTAAGGCAATCTCTACAGCCATTTACCCACAAGCATATAATCAAGTATAATAGTATAACGTTCGTGGAGATACGTCATGTGTTGGGCAAAACATTTACATATGCAGGCGTGTCTTATGCATGCGCTCGTTTCTGGGCGCAGGGACAGGGGCTCTTGAAAAACTGATTTCATTTTTTGATCACTTTTATTCCAAATCACAATAAACGTGAACATCCTTTCTAATATATATTTTTTTTTTTCATATCCTTTATTTTTGTTTTTATATCCAAGGGAACAAAAGAGAAATATTCAAAAAGAACACAACAATATCCAAGTAAAAATAATGTACAAAGAACCTAGTCACCTTCATATTGCCTCGCAGGGCTAGATGACACCCACATGAGCCAAGACACGAAGCAATTATGAACAATACAAGTAACACTAAACATTTCAACTCATATATTTCTCTCTACCCCTGTACTAATAACCCGGTCCGCTTAGTCTGTCCTGTTCATGGCTCTGAACCCTGCCTTGACTCCTATTCTTCACTCCATTTCCTAAATCTCTTTACTCCCCCTTCTTTATATACCCCACCTGGGATCTGTGAACAATGGAGCAAGAAGAATGCTGGATCGTCTGGTATATGGAACTCTAAGTTTTTGGGAGATTCGCTGAACCTCCGACCAATATTGTCTTATTTTCCCACAGGACCAGAATATATGCAGCAGAGTTCCTTGCTCCAGTCCACATCTCCAACAACTTTCAGAATTTTCTATAGAGAATTTATGCATCTTTACTGGGGTGTAGTACCATTGAATAAGAATTTTGTAATTGAGTTCCTGGATTCGCGTACAGACCGAGGAGTTCAATGCTAAAAAAATTATGCGTTTACGTTGAATTGACGTAAAAGTCCTCCCCAGGTCTCTTTCCCATTTACTAATTCCTGGCATCACACAATCCCTCTGAGGGGAATTTAGCAATCCGTACATCTTAGAGACCACTCGTGGTAATGGTCCCTCCTCATCGCAATAAACCTCAAATTTTGTTAACTGACGTCGGAAATCAAGCGGTTGTCCCAGTGACTTCAGAAAGTGGTTTACCTGAAACGCTTGCCATAAACCTAGTTCAAAGGTTCCCCCTGGTTTCATTAGTGACTCAATAGATGGCCATTCTTCTGTTTGCAAAAAACTTGAAACCTGCACGTTGCCCTTCCTTTTTAAGTTATTAGATGTTCCTCCTTTTAATCCTGGCACAAAACCAGGGTTTCCTACAATCGGGAATAAGGGCGAATAACCTATTGATAACTGTGGATTTCGGCAGACTTTAGCCGCCATTGACAATGTTGGGCCAATTATGGGATGTTTCCTCAGCGTACTTGGTAGTAAATTGTAGCACCACGGGGCTCTACCTAATGGTACCGGGCTGATCTGTTGCTCCATATCCACCCATCGTTTGTAGTTCCTATGCCTACACCAATCTACCAATCTCGTCAGGTGAGCTGCTTGATAATATTTCGCAATATCTGGAACTGCCATCCCCCCAAAGCACTTGGGTAACATAATCAATTCTTTTTTAATTCTTGGTCTTTTCCCTGCCCATATGAATTTCATCAAAAGGGTACTCATTTGTCGTAAGAAATCTGCTGGGATGGCTATCGGCAGGGCTTGGAATAAAAATAAAATTTTCGGTAAAATACTCATTTTAACTATGTTGTTTCGACCAAACCACGAATGAAATCCATGTTGCCACTTATCCAGCAGGATTCTTACAGAGTTATAAAGTGGTATGAAATTAATTTTAAAAACATCCTTTAAATTTGAAGGAATTAGTGTACCCAAGTACTTCAGCGCAGTCTTCCACTTAAATCTAAAGTTTGATTGTATTATCTTACAATTCTGGGGTGGCATTGCCACACTCATTGCTTCGGATTTAGCATGATTTATTTTTAGATTCGACAGCTCACCGAATCTTTTAATCTCTTTCACCAGATTGGGCAGTGACACATGTGGGTTAGGCATAGAAAATAACAAATCATCAGCGTAGGCTGATACTTTATGTGTCTGTTTCCCTATTTGTACTCCCAGTATATCCGGGTTTTGACGGACTCTGTTTAATAGGGGTTCCAAGTAAAGTGCAAACAATAAGGGTGAGAGGGGGCATCCCTGCCGATCCTTTCTAATATAAATAAGGCATGGCAGGTCCTCTTTATGGAGACATCTGGGGTCTATAAGAACGCTGAAAAGCATGCATATTTTTTATTTATTTTTTATAATATAAGCACTACCATTTTATTTTTAATGAAAGCAGAGATATCTGCCCAGAAATGGAAGCGATGTCATATTATGGTTCTGTCCGTCGCCCGATTGGATACTGATCTCTCCAAAACGTACGTGAGAGCCGAGAGAATGTCCCCTTACGCTGCTTGTAAAAGCAATCCAGCAGTTAATTGGTAGACATGTACAATTAGTTTAGTTGCAAAATAGTTTTAACGAATTTTGACAAATTTGTTAATATCCAAATAATCCTAAAATCTGAACTAATAACTTCATAAATCATAGGTATTGGAATTTTTTTTTCAAATATGGCGGTTAGTAAAGGTAAGGAATACAAATTTATCAGAAGAAAAACATATCTAAAATTAATGAATAATAAACGTATTTTGTTCCGATGCGGCATTCGTTATTTCGGATAATACGTAACTTCGGATAAATTTGTATTCACCAACAGCCAAAATGTGAAAGGAAATTCCAATACCTATAATAGTTATTTTGAATTTACGATAAAAATTAACACATTTTATCGGCAGTGCATCTAAGGCTTGCTAGAGTTCCCCCATAATATCAACGCATTGTAAGGCTTGCTAGAGTTCCCCCATAATATCAATGCATTGTAAGGCTTCCTAGAGTTCCCCCATAATATCAATGCATTGTAAGGCTTCCTAGAGTTCCCCCATAATATCAATGCATTTTAAGGCTTGCTAGAGTTCCCCCATAATATCAATGCATTTTAAGGCTTGCTAGAGTTCCTCCATAATATCAATGCATTTTAAGAGCCCTTTCACACGTACGGACAAACGGTCCGTTTTTTACAAGTCTGTTTAAGGACTTGTAATGCATCCCTATGGGATCGCGTATGTTAGTAACGTCCGCAAAGATCAGTTTTTACGGACTGAAGAAAACCCTATTTTTCTTCCGTCTGCCGGATTGGATGAATACGGGAGAATGGGGACAAAGAAAAATGGATAGCCGCACTCCAAAACCTGATGGGTGGTCTTTTATTCAATGGACAGCATGTACAAAAAGAGTCACAGCAGTAGAAAACAAGGAGCAGCCGACGCGTTTCGCACTGGATCAGTGCTTATTCATGGCTAGCGGAGGAAAGACAGGGCGGTCTCTGTCCGCCCTGTCCACCGACAGCTCAGCGGAGATTTACGGATGATCCCCGCTGAGCCGACGGACACACACGGGGCGGATCAAAAACGTTCTGCTCCATGTAAAAAGACCCTAAGGCTTGCTAAAGTTCCCCCATAATGTCAATGCATTGTAAGGCTTGCTAGAGTTCCCCCATAATATCAATGCATTTTAAGGCTTGCTAGAGTTCCCCCATAATAACAATGCATTTTAAGGCTTGCTAGAGTTCCCCCATAATATCAATGCTTGTAGAGATGCAACCTTTAACCCAGAACCGTTAGAATTAATTACACAGAAGCTAGGAACGGCCTTGCGATATGTTATTGTGTACCTGCATAAGATAAGGCATGTGGTAGAACAAGTTTTAGTTGGTTACACAGAAACTAGATTGCCTTTTTCATGCTTCCAGGGTAGATGGTTACACGCTCAGGAATGTTGTATAATTGTGACGTACTGTATTACTTGTATAAACTGATTACTATGATTGGCTGAACCAAGGGCGTTCCTTTTCTTGTATGTTTTGAATAAGTGCAGGGCGCACGGGGAATACAATTCTAGTCTTTGATTCACAATTCTAGTCTTTGATTCACCATATCGCTAAGAGTGTCTTGACTTGCCGATGCATCGGAGAGTCTCCATACATCCAGAAGTCCTACAGCCCGGGTCCAGTTGAATCACCAACCTCACAGTGCACTAGGATGACAGGGAATCTCTGGCTGAATTTTTTTAATACACATACACACGAAACCTCGGATTGCGAGTAATGCAGTTAACAAGCATTTTTTTTCAAATCCCGACTGTTTGCGAGTGGCTCAGAAAACGAGCAGGATTCAAGGCACAGTGGTCTGCAGTACCGCATTTGGCCAGAGGTGCGGGGCTGCTGGAGCGGTTTGGAGAAACTCTGTTCCCGAGATCAGCTGAGGTGTCCCTGATCCTTTCCTAAGCTCTCTGGCATCCCCCCCCCACCTCTGGTGACATGCGGTATTGCAGAACAAATTTATTTTCATTTCCATTGATTTCTACGGGGAAAACTCGCTTTGATATGCGAGTGCTTTGGATTATGAGCATTTCTTCTGGAACGGATTATGCTCGTAATCCAAGGTTGCACCAATTTTTTTTAATATATATATATTACACACACATATACATACATACACACACACACACACACACACACACACACACACGTGGTTGCAGGCATCATCCCCGTACAACTACTGAAAGTCTAGGGTGTGGTTGATCCAGCGACATCAATTTTAGGCTGCCTCCTACCACACACTCCATCAGGTCAGGTATCTTCCGATAGCCAATCAGCATGCGACATGATCAGGGCCATTTTACAACCATTCCACACTAAAGACCTGCAGCCCAGCTAAAGTTTTTAAATAGACAATGCTTGTATAGTAATCTTATAACCCAAGTTATAGGAAGTTGTGTCGCATATAATGAGGTCACTACCTGCACAGGATCCACTGTGTCCCTCACCACACACAGAATGTCGAATCGAGACACGATGGGCTCTGTCAAGTCAACGTTCTCGGAGAAAGTCAACGACGGGTCGTAACGACCACCTGAAATAGTAATAGGTTTTTACGAAGTTATCTTTTTTTTTTTTTTTTTTTAATCAAGGTACTGTTTTAAAGGAAGGACTAGTAAAAATCAATATCAGGCGTATTACCAATCGGGTTAGAAGCAGCAATGATCGTGCAGCGTGCCTGGAGAGATGTGACGATCCCAGCCTTTGAGATGGAGATACTCTGCTGCTCCATAGCTTCATGGATACTGGTCCTGTCCTGATCATTCATCTACAAAGAGAACACTAGAGGTGAAAATACAGCAACAACTTTACCCAAAAACAAAGGACAAGTTAACTCCTACGCCAGTCATCTTGGCATTCCATGTTAATAAGCAGGAACACAGATCTCTGCCTTCACACAGTACAAGCACCTCCCCCACACAGTAAGCACACATTTAACCCGTTTGATCACATCTGTAACTCCTTCACTGTCAGAGTCAGTACAGCAAGTGCATATTTTTAGTACTGATCACCGTTAATGTCACTGCCCTTGAGGCGAGAATATCAGGTGGTGACAAGGGAGCTAGAGAGCAGAAGATCTTGGGAGGAACGAAGAGAACGATTAGGTTGGTATTTTGAGACCAGGTTAGTGATGAAGCTGGGGGCCGAGTTGTAGACGGCTTAGCAAGTTGTTAGTTTTGTTAATGGTTGGAAGATAAAAATTTACTAACCTTGTCAAACTCATCGATTAAGCACACGCCTCTGTCTGCCAGGACCAGAGCGCCGGCCTCCAGAGTCCACTCCTTGGTGACAGGGTGACGCTGGACGTAGGCCGTCAGACCCACAGCGGAAGCTCCCTGTCCGGTGGTGAAGACGGCTCTGCTGGATACTTTCTCTACATACTTCAGAAACTGGGATTTGGCTGTTCCTGGGTCGCCGCACAGCAAAACATTGATGTCACCACGGACTTTGTGCTTGCCGCCTATAAGAAAAAAAGACACAGGACAATTTGAATAAGGTTGAAAGAGTATCAAAAATGATGGGGAGGGAGCACCAGCACACAGCCTGTGATTGGCAGCCTTAGATCCGTTTGGATGGAAGGGACACGCCTCCCTGTACACAAACGGCTCTCCTCTGAGCTCTGCAGAGTAACTATCTCCCCACACTTGTTTTCAGAAAGCAAAGAATCTATGTAGAAAAGAGGGCTGCAGATAAGTACAACATAAGTAGGAGGCTATGTCCCATCTACATCACCTGAAACGTGTTACTTCACTGCGTATATGTAAGGGTTTACAACACCTTTAATAATGACATCAGTTAAGATTCACTGACCCACTATTCCATCAATGCCAACCCCCAGGAATAGCAGACATTGGAGTCAAGAGTGCTATAGTCAAACTGTTCTTTGGCTCCATGTACTAAACCCAACGTGGTAAAATGACTATAAGCGGAGCAGACAATCTGGAGCAGCTGTCATAGTAACCAATCCGCTTTCTAGCCTCAGCTTGTTTAGTTATGCTTTAAAAACAGACAAATGCCGATTGGCCATGGAAGCCAACCAGTCTTTGTAAATTTCCCTCAATGAAGTTGAGAACTCTCGGCACACACACCTGGGTTCTTGGCTTCTCCTCCAAACAATGCCAGAGCCAGGCCTCGCTTGATGTCCTCATGTCCGTAGATGGACGGAGCAATGCTGGCAAAGATCTACAGGAAACCACCGATTAGTAACCGATACTCAAACACGGTAAAATGGCAACAAAAGCTTTCCTGAAACGATCACTCACCTTCTCACCGATACGTTCGTCTCTGGAAAGTGCGATGATGGCTTTAACATCCTCGTCTGTCAGTTCTCCCACTGCGACTTTGTCATCTTTCTTTGTGATGTGGTTGGCGAGGATGACTGTGGCGAATACAGGGAAGCCGCTGGCCGTATTCAGGGACCCATCGTAATTGTTGTGGTAGATTCCAGTCAGTTCCTGTCAAATACAGCAAGTATATAATTGAAAAGCAGCTAGACGTGCAACCAAATATGTAGAACTGTGACAGCGATAAACTCGCCTTAAAGCTCTTTTGCAGGCAATTTTTGTGCTTTTCATTGCAAATCTCAGACATGAAATATGAACAAAGCACATCCCTCGTGTGGCCTTGTATCTATCCAGAGCACCAACTGTCTTTTTAACAGCAGAGACCCTAGGCCTAGGGAGGCCTCATTGCAATATTATATGTCACACTATTTGCACAGCGGTTTTTCAAGTGCAATTTGTTTGGAAAAAACACTTTAATGAAAAAATAAATAAAAAGGTAAATAAAAAGGGAGGACATTAAAAGTTACTCCAATTTTTCATATGTGAAGGACAACGTTGCGCCAAGTAAATAGATACCCAACATGTCATGGTTTAAAATTGTGCATGCTGGTGGAATGGCGACAAACTACAAACTACGGGACTTCATTTCCATTTTTTTTTTTTTTTTTTTTACAGGTTACCAGTTTAGAGTTGGAGGTTATCCAGTCCTACAATTATTGCTGCTATACTTTGTGTGTGGTGTGAACATCGTTTACATATGCGCTCACTTTTGCACGCAAGCTCAGTGGGGTTGGGGTGCTTTAAAAAACGTTTTGCCTTTAAGAGACAAATAAAACCTTTGTCATACATCGCTTTGTCATACATCGCTCCAGTCCTCTAAGAGCATAGAGACGAGCAGGGGGGGGGGGGGGGGGCTATCTTTCCCTCACTCTGCTTCCTGCCTAGCCACTGGCTTCACTGGATCAGGTCCGGTGAGCTTAGGAACCACCGAGAAGTGGCGGTCGACTGTCTATAAAAGTGATCAGGTGGCGAATCTGCCACTGGGACCACTTTTACCTGAAAGCCGGTCACCCAACCCAGAAAAAAAAAAAAACCAACACTCCCACACAGGCATATGGCAGCTAGCTGCTGCCATAAGCCTGGTATTCAATGTATTCTTCCATAGGAGAGACGCTCTGCAGACTAGGCCGAAGCCGTGGCCCCGCCTAAAAAAATTCCTGCCCGCAGCTTGCCGTGAACCTGGTAAAAGGCCGCAAGGTCGGACGCCGCGGACTAGGGCGAAGCCGCAGCAAAAAAAAATAAAAAATCCTGCCTGCAGCTTGCCGCGATCCTGGTAAAAGCCTGCCAGGCTAGACACTGCGGACTAGGCCGAAGACGCTGCCTTTTCCCAGGATCGCGTCAGACTAGGCCGAAGCCGTGGCCTCACCTAAAAACTCCTGCCCGCGTGGTGTCTATCAGGAGAAAAAAAATACATACAAAAAAACACTTGATTCGAATTGTGAATCAATTTTTTTTTTTTTAGATTGCAGATTTTTTTGCCCCAAAAATGGCCCAGCCCTAATAGAAGGTTCACAAGAATTCCTCTTGGCGCGCCACCATAGATGTTCCCCATAGATAGAGAAATCATGCCAGCAGCAATTTCCTAACCACCATCTAATTAGTAGGCTGTCGTCACTCACTATCTCATCTCCGGGTTTGCAGCTGTCCACCAAGTCTGCCAGAAGAATGGCATCTTTGGAGCGAGGCAGACGTCCAGCAGCCACTTTCCCGGGGCTTTCCTGAATGGTTATGCGCTGGTAGTTCTGGTACACTGTCTGTAAAATGGAAACAAATGTCGGAATGTTATTCAAGATTACATTACCGCAGGACCCATCACCACATACTGTATGCCTAAAAAGTATTGCAGCTTGATAAATCATGGCCAAAGTTAAGAAAATCCAAAATAAAACAAACCTCCTCCATGTTTATTTCAAAAGGTCCAAGGGACTGACACTCGGGGCAGGAACCCGGCTTCACCTCCTGGTTCTGAGACTGGAAGAACGGACCCAAGATAAAGCTACACTTGTTACAGTTGTATTTCACCATGCTGAGCTGCGGCAAGACACCGGTACAGCTGGTCACAACTCCGCTGGTCCGGATCAGCTGGTTTAAATGCAACTGCCTGTTAGACAAGCAAAAAACGAAAATGTGTTAATTTTATGCCTGAAAAAAATACTACAAAACACAACCATCCCTTTAAGAACCACCCCAGGGTAGGCAACCTCGGTCCTCTAGCTGTGTCAAAACTACAAGTCCCACGAGACATTGCAAGACCCCGACAATCACAGGCACGAGGGGATTTGTAGTTTCACCACAGCTGGAGTGCCAAGGTTGCCTACCACTGTGCTACCTTATTAAAAAAAGTTATCACAAACATCCCTGTTTAGATCACATGTAAAATCAAAACTGATACATTCACAGTTTTTAAACACAGAGCTCTTTTCTTTCACGGTCTTGGACGCATTTTAATTGCATTTTTATTTTCAAGATCTCACCTGAGAGACCTCAGCTCTTCTACCAGAGGAAGATGGGAAATGCGAACGTGAATTTCGCGGGCGATGCGGTCATACTTTGGGTACATGACCAAAACCACCTCCTTGGCGGCTTCGTCAAAGATCTTTAACATTTCAGCGGGGGCTTCTGGGAGGAAGTAGGCCAAAACGTGCTCGCGGGCAGCCAGATCTTCATAGTTCACCGCCAGGCTCTCTTTATTGTCTGCAAGAAGAAGGGAAAAAAAAAAGTCACCAATAACATTCCTACATGGTTGTGTTAAATGGATGCAAATTTTCCAATCAGAACTGGCTTGCCAATTCTGAGACAAAACTGTGTGTCAAGTTTAAAGCGGAGGTTCACCCCAAGTTTAGACTTCATTGCAATAAAACAGATAAGCCTTGAAAATAAAGACTTTTTTTCTTCTTTAAGCCTTACCCCTTTTCTTCTGTCTTTCTGTCCTGTCAATCATCTTCCACCGCGGGGGAATGGGCGTTTCTATTTTCCCCCGACGGCGCTATGTCTCCTGGGACTCAGTCCTCACAATCCCAGGAGACGCGCTCTGCTCAGTTAGCGCGAGATTTTGTCGGTCACATGACTCGGCAAGCGGGTCATGTGACTCGGCAAACTGAGGAAACATATGTTGTGCTCGTCAAAACGGGGTAGGTCATTGAGACACCGGCCGTTGCGATGGGAACTGTGAAGTGTTGACGGCCCGGCTCGCCTTCAAGACTGCACATGCGCGGGATAGAGCGGTGAATGCTGAGAGGCCAGCATTCACTGTATCCCGGAAGTGGATACTGCTCGGCTTCAACGTGGCAAAGTAAAGATGGAACCTGCCACCTTCGCATTATATAAAATATCCTTTTGTGGTAAAACACAATGCTGGCGGCGAAAAGAGTGTGACGCACAGGCTGCTATTCATACAAAGGTAAGAGCGGGAGATTAAAAAAATAAATAAAAAATTCGGTGGAATCCCCGCTTTAAGGTACAGACTGGAAAACTGCCACCTGCAACTGGTATATGGAGTAAGGACCTAATGTCTGCAACCCATTTAATGTCATAATCAGTCTGTCATTATCCAGTTCACAACTGCGCTCTAGCCAAAGACGGCTACAGCGCAGTCCAGTACTGGGGAGAGCTTCCAGAAACATACTCCCAAAACCCCGCAACTGCTGTGTTCTTCAGACAGTTGACATAAAAAACAAAAACACAGGGTAAAGGGCCAATTAAAGCGGCCCTTTTACCATGTGATTAGCTGCGATTGGACACAGCTTATAACATGTAAACAGACTTGTTGGTATCCACAGTCGTTTCCTCACACTGTGTGTGGAAAAGAGACCCATTAACTGGCAAGCCTTTCAGCACATCATTTACACTAATCAGCTTCCGATTATGAGTGTCCGCCAGCACAACCCCATCAGTGAAGGAAAAAAAAAGGGGGGGGGGGAGGGATTACCGATTTGCAAAATATTATAACAGAACAAAAATTGAAAGTTTGTATTTTCAATATTTATTTAGCAAAAAATAAAAAACCCAAGTGGTGTATACCACCAAAAAGAAAGCTCCATCTCCAAAATGCATGCATGCATACATATACACACACACACACCGACACCATTTGGGTACAGTGTAGTATGACTGCCCAATTTTCATTCAAAGTACGACAGCGATGAAAGCTGCCCTGGGCAGGAAAGTGCCCGGTTTAGAAGTAGATCAGAGTAAAGTAGCAATGCCTGTACCAGACTATTCTAAAGCCTGAAAAATAAATCTACGTCTTCCTGGTCAATCCAGTCATTTCTGCCAGGTGGGTGTGATGCAGTCACAGTACAAGCCATACCTTTGCACATGTCGCTGATCTTCTCTTTGAAGACATTGTGTCCATGATCATCGACATGGGTCCTGAGAAAGTTCTTGAAGCGGTGGAAGATCTCCAAGCGTGTGGCAGCCATGGACACCCACTCCCTAACACTGTAGCCCTTCATGTCCTCTAGATTCTCAATGCTTTCAATCATTTCTTCATCCTCATCCGCAGCCCCCTCGGCGGCACGCTCGGCCAGACGCCTTTTCCGTGCAGGGCGGTCTTCCTCCTCTTCATCGCTGTCTGAAAACACAAAAAATAATTGATTCAATATACGCAAGTCTGAAAGTCATCCTTGACTTTAGTACCATTCAAGATTCACATTGTGCAGCACTTTACAAAATAAAGGGAGTTATACCTTGGCAGTTCTTGGCCTTGTTAAATGTCCGACACAGATCAGCCCCTCAAAATTTAAAAATGGGACTTGCAGGCAAAGACCTTGCAGCCTGATCACTGGGAGGGAGTGAATGGAGAGCAATTGCGACAATAAATTGTTACCTGGCACCCGGGGTAGCTTAGGCCAGTAATTGAGGCCGCAGATTTGCTGTCTTCTGCAGGCCCAAGCTTCCTTCTGTGATCTGGCACCATCTTGTGGTGGCCGTTGGCATTACAAGTAAAACAGCAGTTATAATGTGTTTCTCACTGCCATCTCCTTCCCTCCAATTAGAACCCCCAAACATATTTTTTATTCTAACACCCTAGAGAATAAAATGGTGTTCGTTGCAATACTTTCTATCACACCGTATTTGCGCAGTGGTCTTACAAGCGCACTTTTGGGAAAAAACACACTTTATTAACCACTTCAATACCCAGCCATAGACAATTGACGGCCTGAGATGGGATCTACCATCCTAAGTGGCCGTCAATTGACGGCCTGGGCTTTGCAGGTGCATATCTGAATGATGCCTGCAGCCAGAGGCATCATTCAGATATCCTCTTCTTCAGCCGGCGATTCTGCATGGCGTAAGAACGATCATAGCGGCGGTCCTGCCGCTTAATCGTTCTTACAGGCCCCCGGAGGGGACATCCCCCCTCCCGCTGCCATGCGGTGCTTCTCCGGGCTCTCCCGTGCCTTCGGGGGCCCGGAGAACGAATCGTCGGCAGGAGGCATAGAGAGGACTGGTGACCAGATGGTCACCAGTCATCTCTATGACCGTCGGAGGACCTGGGCGCGATGCGATGACGTCACGCCTGGGTCCCCGTAAGTAAACAAAGCCGCGATTGCGGCTGTAAGCCACCATTCATGAGATCGGTGAAAAAAAATTCACCAATCTCATGGTTTCCAGCCTGGAGGAGAGATGTGAGGTCTTTCCAAGAGAAAAAAAAAAAACTTACCATAGAGGAGCCCTCTACGCATTCGGCCCAAATCACGCCCCGTCTCTCGGTCCCGCATTCTCATGGCCTGTTCTGCAGCATCTCTCTGGCTAGCCGTCAGCTCCTCGGCATCTTCGTCATCCAAGCCTTCAGCTTCGTAAATATCCAGCTCAGAGATGGCACGGTAATCCCTGAAACACACAAAAAGCAGAGTTTAGGGAAATGAGGAAAAAAATACCCAGGTGACAACCTACGGCAGTGATTTGCAATTAGCGGACCTCCAGCTGTTGCAGAACTACAATTCCCATGAGGCATAGCAAGGCTTACAGCCACAAGCATGACACCCAGAGGCATGATGGGACTTGTAGTTTTGTAACAGCTGGAGGTCCGCTAATTGCGTATACATGATCTACAGAAATACGGCAACATGAAGGTCTGAATGACCCGGGTGGCAATTAGATTCACCCTCATCCATCCACACTACAAAAACTAAATCACCATGCACAACAGATAAAAGTGTCAAACCTCTCCATCCCGTCACCGATGAGCTCTTCTCCGTCTTCCTCCTCGACAGGAAGAGCCTCATCTCCAAGGATATTGTCCGACTCGTCCTCAAAGGGAGGAAGGTCCCGGCCAGGGCTGGACGTGAGCGCATCTCCGCGTCTTGATCCCGAACGGGGGCTGGTAGCGATAACAAATGACTCTGAAGAATCCTGTAACAATCAAAAAAAAGAGGTCAGCGCAACCGTTCACACCACACATTACAATCTGATTGTACAATCAGCTCTACCAACATGGAAGTGCATAGCCTTAAAGGGGTGTTCCAGCCCTTTTTAATGTTTATTAAAAGTCAGCAGCTACAAAAAGTGTAGCTGCTGGCTTTTAATAAACAGACACTTACCTGCTCCAGCGACACGCCGCCCGGGGGGGGGGGGGTTTCCGCTCCTCTCCTCCCCTGCGTCTTCATTACAACTGTGGGCACCCAGCCGTGACAGCCTTCGGCTTCACGGCCAGGCAGCCACTGCACATGCGTCGTCCCATTGGACAGGAGATCGCTTGGGACCTGTCAGTGTCCCAGGTGATCGCCTACAGGAAGGGGCTGCTGTAGGCGATTAAGCTTAATGGCCTAACCAGCCCCTCGGCGGAAGGAGGAAGTGGGACAGGAAGTCCCACTCCCCCCCCCCCAAAAAAAATGACATGCCAAATGTGGCATGTACGGGGGTGAGGAGTGGGATAAGCGGAAGTTCCATTTTTGGGTGGAACTCCGCTTTAATAATTCTAAAAGTAACGGCAAATCCTCATTTTACATCGGCCTCTTTCACACTGGAGTCCATCAGCAGATCCGCCCACTCAGTAGGGAAATCTCTTATCCCCGCCGAGTAGGTAGATGACAGGTCTGTCTATTCTGCTGATGCAGAGCAGACACGGACCTAGCCTGCTGTCAGATGGAAACGAACTGCCTGTCCATTTACATCCAAACCAATAGACAGATGGTGACAGATCCCTGTCTGTCGGATTGGATGTCGTCAAATACATGTCCGTTGACATCCGCCGCTCCATTAAAAAGGGGTTGTAAAGGTAATTTTTTTTTCTAAATAGCTTCCTTTACCTTAGTGCAGTCCTCCTTCACTTACCTCATCCTTCCATTTTGCTTTTAAATGTCCTTATTTCTTCTGAGAAATCCTCACTTCCTGTTCTTCTGTCTAACTCCACACAGTAATGTGAGGCTTTCTCCCTGGTGTAGAGTGAAGTGCTCGTCCCCTCCCTTGGACTAGAAGAGAGTCAGGACGCTCTCTACATTGCAGATAAAGGAGCTCTGTGTTACTGAGCATTCTGACTCTCATGTAGTACAAGGGAGGGGGCGAGCACTTCACTCCACACCAGGGAGAAAGCCTCACATTACTGTGTGGAGTTACAAAAGAACAGGAAGTGAGGATTTCTCAGAGGAAATAAGGACATTTAGAAGCAAAAATTCGAAAGGATGGGGTAAGTGAAGGAGGACTGCACTAAGGTAAAGGAAGCTATTTAGGGAACAAATTTTTTTTTCTTCACAACCCCTTTAAGTTTAATTTCTGTATTATTGTTTTAAAATCTGCTTACTGCAGTTGGTGTGTCGGTAACCTCTTAACGTCGGTGCCTCCCAGCCCTTTTAAGAGGTTTACAACGCCAGAGCTTAGGTGCACATGACCACCGCGATTGGCAGTCACATGATCTGAAAACTGTCGCAAGCAGCAACCGGGAGCTTTTGGCTAGGCGCCGGGAGCCAGCATCGCACGCACAGCAATTGACGCGAATATGTGGCCCCTCTGCGCCAATAACCAGATGCCGAGAGGCGGTATATATTCGTTTTCGATGGGCGCCAAGGGGTTAACAGTGTACAGCACCGAAAGCGCAGGACGCATTTTTGCACGTTTGGCAAATGTTTACAAAGTCACATGACTGCGTGCATTCGTGAAACACTGTAGCGCGAATGCAGGCTTTAGCGACCGTACACACGCTATCCAAAAAGCAGACGATAGTTTGCCCATTTTCTCTTTAGTCACATATCGAAGATTAAGAGTTTACTAAATTTACGAAAATATTCAAATAGAAAAAAAATTTAGTGATGTAATGTTTTCTATTTTTTTTTTTTTTTGATAAAAAACAAAAAAAAAAAAACTGTATAATCTGGTGCCGGATGAAAAAATATTTTGTGCTTGTCCGATCAGAATTACCGAACGAACGGTCATGATCAACGCTCGAACGGTGTACTAAACCCTTATTGGGGCTTAGAAAAAAAAAAAAAAAATAATATATATATATATATATATATTCACACATTTGGGGTACCAGTAATAATGGCACCCCAACGCTTGTTACACAGTTTCAGACTGCGGCAGTTTTGTCCCCAATTCCAAATCACCTAATGTGACCTGGATAGATATATATTGTATTTATTTTTTTAAGATTCATATACTTTGTTTTTATTATTTTTTTTATTATACACACAAAATTAAGAACTAAAAAAATAAAAAAAATAAACTAAAGAGACTCAATCAGATCACCTTAAAAACTTGAAGTAACCAGTTACACTAGATCTAGACCAGCCATATTGAACAATGCGCCCCTCCATGTTCTGTCCCAGGCATGCTGGGACTTGTAGTACTCCTACCCCTGGGGTTCCTATCTCCTTGCACTACACACACACAATAACCGGTGACCCGGACCGATCCAGCCCACCCGCGGTCCCCTCACTCACTGCCATGCTGCTGTTCTATCCGCGCACACACAAGATCCGATCCGCTTGTCTTCCTCAGTAGCCGGTTTGGCGCGAAAAACCCACGTGACCAGCCCAAGCGCGCGAAATTCTCTCCTTCTTTGCATGAGCTCCGCCCCGTAACTCGAAGACTGCAGGGAGAGAGAAGGGGCGGGGCGCTCCGGAAGCTGCGCTGATTGGTTTCCACTGAGGCGGAAAGGCGGGGCTCATGATTAAATAAGCAGGATGCTCATGTTGGATTTAGGAAGACGACAAAAGAAAAGTTGCAAAAGTGGTCCTAACATCAACAATGTACAGAATGATGATATACACACCGAATAGCCATAATATTATGACCACTGACAGGTTAAAGTGGTAGGAAACAGATAAAAAAAGATGTTCTCCCTGCAAATGAATGTCATAATGTGCTAGTAGACATCGCATACTAGCACATTATGAAAGACTTACCTGCGCTGGACATGGCTTCCATTCTGTGTTCTGGGTCTGCGGGCATCCGTCGCATGACTAGCCCAAACTGCGATGACGTCACGGCACGGCTCTCTCTATGCACGGCGTGACATTGACAGCCAGGGCCGTCTTTAATATTGATTGGACCCTGGGCAATAATTTTCTTGGGCCCCCGACCAGTGTTGCCGACCGTCCGTATTTTTACGGACAGTCCGTAAAAACTGGCACTTTTTTCCCCCTGTTAGTAAATGTCCGTAGTTGCGGGAATGTGCCGGTAAAAATAGCCGAGATCGGTTCAGCTTGGAAGTGCGCATGGAGATTGGAGGCAGGGGGTGTTGGTGGCACCGCAGAGGGGGATGGAGGCAGGGGGTGATTGGAGGCAGGGGGTGATGGTGGCACCGCAGAGGGGGATGGAGGCAGGGGGTGATTGGAGGCAGGGGGTGTTGGTGGCACCGCAGAGGGGGATGGAGGCAGGGGGTGATTGGAGGCAGGGGGTGATGGTGGCACCGCAGAGGGGGATGGAGGCAGGGGGTGATTGGAGGCAGGGGGTGTTGGTGGCACCGCAGAGGGGGATGGAGGCAGGGGGTGATGGTGGCTGCGGTGGCACCGCAGAGGGGGATGGAGGCAGGGGGTGATTGGAGGCAGGGGGTGTTGGTGGCACCGCAGAGGGGGATGGAGGCAGGGGGTGATTGGAGGCAGGGGGTGTTGGTGGCACCGCAGAGGGGGATGGAGGCAGGGGGTGATTGGAGGCAGGGGGTGATGGTGGCACCGCAGAGGGGGATGGAGGCAGGGGGTGATTGGAGGCAGGGGGTGTTGGTGGCACCGCAGAGGGGGATGGAGGCAGGGGGTGATGGTGGCTGCCGGTGCATTGCCATGAATTGAGATTTGCCATAGAATGAGATGGTCCGCCTCCATCCCATTCTATTGGCTCACTCATGTCACGTGACATATTTAAACGTCAAGTATTGACGCAAACATCAGTCACAGCTAGGCTATCATAGGGAGAGGATCTCCTCTCCCTGTGATAGCCCGATAGCGCTGTCAGCAGCGTGCCTCCCGCCAGCGCTAAGTACACCCCGCGCCCGCAGCTCTACTCCCCGCACCCCGCGCCCGCAGCTCTTCCGCGCCCGCAGCTCTACTCCCCCGTTAAGAATCAGGGAACGGGCTGCAGCTGCAGCTGCTCCAGGTTATGTGGGCTGGTGTTGTAAATACTGCGCATGCGCAGGTTTACGCTACTAACGTAGCCAACGCTAGGTCTACGCTAATAGCGTAGACTCTCCCCGTTCCCTGATTCTTAACGGGGGAGTAGAGCTGCGGGAGCGGAGGACGGGGAAGAGCTGCGGGCGCGGGGTGCGGGGAGTAGAGCTGCGGGCGCGGGGTGTACTTAGCGCTGGCGGGAGGCACGCTGCTGACAGCGCTATCGGGCTATCACAGGGAGAGGAGATCCTCTCCCTATGATAGCCTAGCTGTGACTGATGTTTGCGTCAATACTTGACGTTTAAATATGTCACGTGACATGAGTGAGCCAATAGAATGGGATGGAGGTGGACCATCTCATTCTATGGCAAATCTCATTTCATGGCAATGCACCGGGGCAGACAGAACACTGGGAGAAGAAATAGACAGATCACTGTTCTGTGTTCCTCAACACGCTGTGATTGGCCACAGCCAATCAGTAGGTATACAGCTAAAATCATTGGCTGTACCCTGCTGATAACTTAATGCTGTGTCACAACACGGGTCAGCAGAGGGTGCGCATGCCGCCGAATGTCACAGTGTACCCGTATGTCACAATGTACTTCCTGGTTTAGCAACACGCATGATGCAGGAAGTACACTGTGACATACGGGTATATCGCGGTGCCACCCACTGTATATATACGGCAAGAGACTAAATATTTTATATGTTTTATATTGTGAATAAAATATGGGTTTATCAGATTTGCAAAGCATTGCATTCTTTTTTTTTATGAAAATTGGATTGTAATAAAGAAAAAATATTAAAATATGCGTTCAATAGTATGTGTTTTCATGGCTGTATATATATATATATATATATATATATATATATACAGGACCGCCATCAGGGGGGTACAGGCATTACACCTGTAGGGGGTCCCCAGGGGCCGGATGGGAACCCCCTCCTTTTTTATTTATTTTTTATAAAAATATATATATTTTAATATATTTTTCTTTTATTTTTTATTAAAGGGCCAATTTTTTTTTTATTTTTTTTTAGGGGTCCGGAGGTCCCCAGCGGCCCGGAGGCCCCCAGGGCCCCAGATGGCAACCCCCTCTTTTTTTATTTAATTTTTATAAAAATATATATTTTTAATATATTTTTCTTTTATTTTTTATTAAAGGGCCAATTTTTTTTCTTTTATTTTTTTTAGAGGTCCGGAGGTCCCCAAGGGCCCGGAGGCCCCCAGGACCCCAGATGGCAACCCCCTCTTTTTTTATTTAATTTTTATAAAAATATATATTTTTAATATATTTTTTCTTTTATTTTTTATTAAAGGGCCAATTTTTTTTCTTTTATTTTTTTTTAGAGGTCCGGAGGTCCCCAAGTGCCCGGAGGCCCCCAGGGCCCCAGATTGCAACCCCCTCTTTTTTTATTTATTTTTTATAAAAATATATATTTTTTAATATATTTTTCTTTTATTTTTTATTAAAGGGCCAATTTTTTTTCTTTTATTTTTTTTTAGAGGTCCGGAGGTCCCCAAGGGCCCGGAGGCCCCCAGATGGCAACCCCCTCTTTTTTTATTTAATTTTTATAAAAATATATATTTTTAATATATTTTTCTTTTCTTTTTTATTAAAGGGCCAATTTTTTTTCTTTTATTTTTTTTAGAGGTCCGGAGGTCCCCAAGGGCCCGGAGGCCCCCAGGGCCCCAGATTGCAACCTCCTCTTTTTTTATTTATTTTTTATAAAAATATATATTTTTTAATATATTTTTCTTTTCTTTTTTATTAAAGGGCCAATTTTTTTTCTTTTATTTTTTTTAGAGGTCCGGAGGTCCCCAAGGGCCCGGAGGCCCCCAGATGGACACCCCCTCTTTTTTTATTTATTTTTTATAAAAATATATATTTTTTAATATATTTTTATTTTATTAGGGGTCTGGAGGTCCCCAGGGGCCCGGAGATCCCCAGGGGCCCAGATGACCCCCCTTTTTTTATTTCTTTCTTTTTTTATGAAAAAAGGGGGACATATTTTTTTTTGTATATATATATATATATATATATATATATATATATATATATATATATATACAATTATTATTAAAGTGTCCAGAGGTTATTTTTTTTATATTCTTTTTTTCCTTTTCTTTCTTTGTTTATGTAGATATATTTTTATTAAAGGGCTCAGAGGTCCCCAGGGCCCCATGTGTCAAACCCCCTTTTTTTATAAATGTTTATTTTTGTTTATAATTTTTTAATATTTTTTTTTTATTAAAGGACCCAGAGGTCCCCAGGGCCCTGGAAGGCAACCCCCCCCCCTTGTTTTTTTTGTATATATATATATTTTTTAATATTTTTTTTTTATTAACCACTTCCCGCCCGGCCAATAGCCGATTTACGGCAGGGAAGTGGTTATGAAATCGTGACTAGACGTTCTCAAACGTCTAGCACGATTTCAATGCCGCGCGCGCCCGTGGGGGCGCGCAGCGCGGCGATCGGTGATGCGGGGTGTCAGTCTGACACCCTGCACCTCCGATCTCGGTAACGAGTCTCCGGCGGTGTCCAATCACGGCTGATCACGATGTAAACAGGAAGAGCCGCCGACGGCTCTTCCTCACTCGCGTCTGACAGACGCATGTAGAGGAGAGCCGATCAGCGGCTCTCCTGACAGGGGGGGTTCGCGCTGATTGTTTATCAGCGCAGCCCCCCCTCGGATCGCCACACGGACCACCAGGGAAATAAAAAAAACACAAAAGAAAATACCAAAAAAAATGACAAAAAAAAATGACAAAAAAAAAAAAAATGACAAAAAAAAAAGGGGGGGGGGCAGTAAAAAAAAATGATGCCAATCAGTGCCCACACATGGGCACTGATTGGCAACATTGATACATCAGTGCCACCCCTCAGTGATCATCAGTGCCACCCCAGTGTCTGTCAGTGCCACCCCACAGTGCCAATCCATGCCCAGTGCCCACCTACCAGTGCCCACCTGTGCCACCTATCAGTGCCCACCTGTGCCGCCTATCAGTGCCCACCTGTGCCGCCTATGAGTGCCCACCTGTGCCGCCTATCAGTGCCCACCTGTGCCGCCTATGAGTGCCCATCTGTGCTGCCTATGAGTGCCCAGTGCTGCCTATGAGTGCCCATCAGTGCCGCCCATGAGTGCCCATCAGTGCCGCCCATGAGTGCCCATCAGTGCCCAATACCAGCGCCGCCTATCAGTGCCCATCAGTGCTACCTAATCAGTGCCCATCAGAACTACCTCATCGGTGCCCATCAGTGCCACCTCATCGGTGCCCATCAGTGCCACCATATCAGTGCCCATAATTGAAAGAGAAAACATACTCATTTACAAAAAAATTAACAGAAAAAAATAAAAACTTTATTTTTTTTTCAAAATCTTCGCTCTATTTTTAGTTGTTGCACAAAAAAAAAAAACCGCAGAGGTGATCAAATACCACCAAAAGAAAGCTCTATTTGTGGGGAAAAAAGGACGCCAATTTTGTTTGGGTGCAGTGTAGCATGACCGCGCAATTGTCATTCAAATTGCGACAGTGCTGAAAGCTGAAAATTGGCTTGGGCGGGAAGGTGCGTAAGTGCCTGGTATGGAAGTGGTTAAAGGACCCAAAGGTTTCTTTTTATTAAAGGGCCCAGAGGTCCCGGATGGAAACCCCCCTTTTTTTGTAAGCCCCCCGTTCTCAATTCGCAGCAGAACCCCCCCCCCCCCGGTTCTCCAGGGGGCCCATGCCTAAAGCTGTGTAAGGGGCCCCATAATTCCTGAAATATAAAGAGCTATACTGTATATATATCTCAATATTAGATGATCTGAGCTCCTCTGCCTGCCCTGTCACGTGCTCAGATCTCTGGGATCGGTTGGAATGTACTCGGCGGTCACATTGTATCGTTCTCTATCCTTCTCACCACTAGGGGGAGGATGTTTGTGCGGGTCACGTGTCCTGCTCTGGGCTTCTGTCATCCGGAAGCGGCCTCATCCATCTGTCGGAGATCAGCAGGGCTGTAGGAGGAGCGCCGAGGCATCGATCAGACGGTGAGAGAGAAGAGCCCAGGGATCCACCGAGGAGGGGGGCGGGTATCGGGGGGAGACCCCGGACAAACAGGTGGGTACATTCGGGAATGTGGGGGGATTACATGTCCACCGGGGAGGGGAATATCGGGGACATGTGAGGGGTGTACACAGAGGGGGTTCTCAGAGGGGGTATAAGGAGGTATGAAGGGGGGTGTAGAGGAGGTCAGGGGGATCTGGGTAATAATGATGAGTTATGGAGGGTGTTGAGGAGGTATTGAGACTGCAGAGGAGGTCAGGGGGGATCTGGGGGGGTGTAGAGGAGGTATGCAGGGGGGTGGGTGTAGAGGAGGTATGGAGGGGGTAGAGGAGGCCAGGGGGGATCTGGGGGATGTAAAGGAGTTATGGAGGGTGTAGAGGAGGTCAGGGGGGATCTGGGGGGGGGGGGGGGTTGTGTAAAGGAGGTATGGAGGGTGTAGAGGAGGTCAGGGGGATCTGGGGGGGGGGGGGTGTAAAGGAGGTATGGAGGGCGTAGAGGAGGTCAGGGGGGGATCTAGGGGGGGGTATGGAGGGGGTGTGGAGGGTGTAAAGGAGGTCTGGGGGGTGTAGAGGAGGTCAGGGGGGATCTGGGGGGGGTGTGGTGTAGAGGAGGGGGGATCTAGGGGGGGGGTGTAGAGGAGGTATGGAGGGTGTAGAGGAGGTCAGGGGGGGATCTAGGGGGGTGGGTATGGAGGGGGTGTGGAGGGTGTAAAGGAGGTCTGGGGGGTGTAGAGGAGGTCAGGGGGGATCTGGGGGGGGGGTGTGGTGTAGAGGAGGGGGGGATCTAGGGGGGGGGTGTAGAGGAGGTATGGAGGGTGTAGAGGAGGTCTGGGTGGGGGGTGTAGAGGAGGTCAGGGGGGATCTGGGGAGGGGGTGTAGAGGAGGTATGGAGGGTGTAGAGGAGGTCAGGGGGAATCTGGGGGGGTGTAGAGGAGGTCTGGGGGGGGGTATGGAGGGGGTGTGGAGGGTGTAAAGGAGGTCTGGGGGGTGTAGAGGAGGTATGAGGGTGTAGAGGAGGTCAGGGGGGATCTGGGGGGGGGGTGTAGAGGAGGTATGGAGGGTGTAGAGGAGGTCAGGGGGGTTCTGGGGGTGTAAATGAGGTCTGGGGGGGTGTGGAGGGTGTAAATGAGGTATGGGGGGTGTAGAGGGGGTGAGGAGGTCTGGGGGGGTATGAAGGGCGTGTGGAGGGTGTAAAGGAGGTCTGGGGGGTGTAGAGGAGGTGAGGGGGGATCTGGGGAGGTGTGGAGGGTGTAAATGAGGTCTGGGGGGCGTAGAGGGGGTGTGGAAGGTGTAAATTAGGTCTGGGGGGTGTAGAGGGGGTGTGGAGGGTGTAAATGAGGTCTGGGGGGGTGTAGAGGAGGTCAGGGGGATTTGGGAGGTGTAGCAGATATATTGAGGGGGATGATATGAAGGTTGGGGGTGGGGTCTAGGGGATGTAGAGGAGGTCAGAGATATCTGGAAGTATATAGTAGGTCAGTGGGGGGGTGTCGTTACAGAACAAACTAGTGGATGGTGACAGGGTACAGAACATAGTAGGGTCCTGGGGGGGGGGGAAGTAATAGGCTGTTGGTTTACAGAATAGATTATTTGGAGGATAGGGGGATACAGAACAGAGTACATTTGTGAAAGGGGGGGGGGTCCTGGGGTGTGTTGTACAAAATAGACTGGGGGGGGGGGGGAGCATACTAGTAGGTCTCCTGTGGGGGGTGGGGAGTAATAGATTAGTGGAGGGGACCTAGGGGAAGTACAGAATAGACTAGTGAGGGACTGAGAAGGGAGGGGGGGGGGGGAATAGATTTTGGGACTGAGGGGATTACTTATCAGACTGAGGGATTGAGGGGGCCGATATAGAGAAGACATCCTTTTTTTCCTTCTTCTTCTGTACAATCGGGGTGCCCATACATGGATCAGAATTTGGCCGGCCCCTGCTGAACCGGACGGCTTTTGATCTTTGTATGGCCGGCTTTAGAGTCTTGAGAATTCTAATGTAGAGTAGTGTAGGTCTAATGGTGTGTGTGTATATATTTATTGTCTATGGGGGGGGGGTGAAGAGACTAGAATGGGAGTGTAGGCGTCTCCCTCGCTCATCCCTCCAGGTTATGGGGTGATATTATAGGTCAGTGCTGGGTGGTGTCAGACAATGATCGGTTGTTTGTCTCACTTCCTGTTTACTTGAATTACCTGTATTGGATGGAATGGGGATTTCCACAACACAAAGCCGTTTCTCTTTCACTTCTCTGATGACTTCTGCTTTCACCCCCCCGGACCCCAGACTAAAATATAATAATAAAGGAGGGGAATCGCATCATCAGCGTGGGGAAGTTCTGAATTTAGAAATAGGTTTTGGTCAGGAGGAAAAAAATAAAACCTTTTTACTTGAAGACATTTATAGTTATCTTCACATAAGATTCGCACAGTTTTCCAGCTGAATCCAATTAATAAAATGTGAATCCTGGGTCTCCACTGAGAATTTAGTGTGAAAATATTTCCAAGTACAAAGTGGGGTATGCCTGTAGATTGCACAGTGTCAGGTGAAGTGAATTTGGATTTATAAAGTGGAAGTGCAACGAGAACTCTGATTTGAATTGCTTTCTGCAGCCAGTGAGATTTGCCCCGACTTCCTGTCCTTTGATGGTCAATACAACAGGAAATGAGCAGAAATCTCCCCAGCGAGGTCACAGAAAATGAAGCAGGGACAATCTCAATGGTGTGATAAGTTTGCCATGTTTTTTATCTAATCTGAAGCTTAACCACCTCAATCCTGGGCACTTTCGCCCCCTTCCCAGACCAATTTTCAGCTTTCAGCGCTCTCGCACTTTCAATGACAATTGCGCAGTCATGATACGCTGTACCCAAATGAATTTTTTATCATTTTGTTCACACAAATAGAGCTTTTTTTTGTGGTATTTAGGACTTTTTTTTTGAGCGATATAAGCGAAAAAAGAGCGGAAATTTTAGAAAAAAAACAATATTTTCTACTATCTATTTGAAAAGAAATCCAATAAAATCGAGTCCCATACCTGCTGATTATACACAGTGGGAGCCAATCGGCAGGTACCGTGGACTCGATGTCTGCCGGCACCTGCCAATCATCAGCCACAGAACTGCACTCTGCCTGTCATGTAAACAAAGTAGATGGCTGTTCTGACAGGAGGGAAGGCATGGATCCTGTGTCATTGCAAAGCAGGGTCTAGGATCTGTGTCTTCCCTTAGTAAAAGCACCTCACACAGTTAACCCTTTGATCACCCCCTGGTGTTAACTCGTTCCCTGCCAGTGTCATTAGTACAGTGACCGTGCATATTTTTAGCACTGTTCACTCTTAGTGTCACTGGTTCCCAATGTCCGCCGCAATATCGCAGTCCCGCTTTAAGTCGCTGATTGACGCCATTACTAAAAAAATATAATAAAAAAATTATAAAAATATCCCATCATTTGTAGACGCCATTTTGTGGCGCGTCATTCCAATGGGCAGGGGCAATTTGGGAGTGCTGTATATGGTGCTCTCAAACCGCCCCAAAGATGCCGCTTGTTGGACTTTTTCTAACGTCCTGCAAGCGCACCACCTGGGTGTGAAAGCACCCATTGCAATGAATGGGAGGCAGTATTCAGGCGCTTTACGGTGCTATTTCTAGTGCTAAAATGCCTGAAAGGGGTCTAAATTTATTGAATTTTTTTTTTTTGTATTGGATGTGTATTATCGCAGAAAATATATTTTTGTTTTATATATATAATTTCTAGATTGTAAGCTCTAACGAGCAGGGACCTCTGATCCCTCCTGTATTGTAACTGTACTGTCTTCCCTGATGTTGTAAAGCGCTGCGCAAACTGTTGGCGCTATATAAATCCTGTATAATAATTATATGTGTGTTTTTTTAATATATAGAGTAAAACAATTATATATATATATATATATATATATATATATATATATATATATATAATAAATATATATATATATATATATATATATATATATATATATATATATATATATATATATATATATATATATATATATTTTTTACGCTATATATAAAAAAAAAAAAAAAAAAAAAACAGTTTATCAAATACTGCCAAAAGAAATCTCTATTTGTGGGAAAAAAAGAGTACATACATTTTATTTGGGTACAGCGTCGTACAACCGCGCAATTGTCAGTTGAATTAAAGCAGTGCCGGATCACAGAAAGTCATGAAAGGGGTACATTTTTCAGAGGTCAAGTAGTTTCCTCCGTTTTATACCCTCGTATGTTGTTTTATGTAAGCCACCTTAGGAATTTGTGCTTGGCGACTCACTCAACCCAGAGGAAAAAGATGTAGAAAAATCTGCTGATATTTGCAACCTTTTACATAATAATCCTCAAACCTCTCCCTGACTTTTGCCTCGCTGTTCTCTGCGGCCTGTTGCTGTTTTCTTTGGCAGGCGGTGGCACAAGAATGACAGTTGGCAGCTTTGATCGGTGTGATCGGACAGGAAGTCAGCTGAGTACTGGAGAACATGCATTCCTCTCTGCCAACTACACAGCTTCATTTTGAAGCTAAACTGCAGGAAAACATGTAAATACACAGATGAAATATATTGCAGAGCTGTTTACCTGCCAGTGATTTGTATTTCTGCCCATCCAGTCTTGATATTCACGCAACTCTGCCACACAGCACAGTTTTTTTGGCATAGCATAGGTAGCTGATTTTTATATATTTTTTTTCTACTGAAACTAAAAGATAACTTTGGGTTTAGGAAAAAAATAAATAAGATTCACACTCCCCTAGGTGGATTAGTATAGAAAAAATGTTGTTTTGTTTTTTTCAAAATTGTCGCTCTATTTTTGTTTATAGTGCAAAAAATAAAAACCGCAGAGGTGATGAAATACCACCAAAAGAAAGCTCTGTTTGTGGGAAAAAAAGGACGCCCATTTTTGTTTGGGAGCCACGTTGCACAACTGCGCAATTGTCTGTCGGTTAAAGCGACGCAGTGCCGAATCGCAAAAACTGGCCAGGTCCTTCACCTGCATAATGGTCCGGGGCTTAAGTAGTTAAAGTTCATGTGAAGGCAGGCGTCCCAATACTTTTGGTAATCTAGTGTACATGATAAAGCTCTCTGTAAAGCCAATGCCTGTACTCTACATTGACAAAAAGCTGCATGTAAAATATGCAGCGTGATGGCATCGCACTGTGTTGATTTTGATCTGTTCTGAAACTTTTGGCAGGCTTGGAAAAAAAAGGGGGGGGGGCGTTTGGAGAACTTCAGGTAAAGTTCTTTACTTTATAGGCATTTAAGGAACATTAAAAATGTTTCCTACTAAATACTTTGTGTAAACTAGAGCTTAAAATGCACTTGCTTTAAAAAAAAAAAAGAAAAGATAGCTGCTTTAATTTGTGTATTTTATATCTGATATGAATTCTACCTCCATGAAAGTTATAAGAAACTCTCTTATGTCCCGCTGCTTGTATGTTTAGCCACCCTCTTGAGTGGGAAAGAAGAATGTCAAACACTTAACAATTGAGCAATCAGTCCAAACCTTGGAATATCGCTCCTTCCTTGTGACATTTGTATGTTTACAGAGTGAGTATTACTGGATAGAAGCCATGGACAAGGTTTTAGTGTTTTTGTTTCAAACTTTGCCAAATCTGATGACGGCTCATGTCGTGTGTTTTGGGCTGCACTGGGCAGTCTTGCCCAACACCGTCCGAATGCATCGCCTTGAGGCATGCAGTGTTTTTTTTTGCAGCGCATTGTTTGGATGCAGTACACTACACTGCAACCCGCTGCAGTCAAGAATCGTGAATGAAAAGTTGGGGGGGGTGGAAGCAAACGCCTTTCACAGAAAACTGCAGTCAGCCGTTTATAATTATTATAATTGTGTATAGTTAATAAAAAAAATGTGCATATATATGTGCCAATTTATTTTTATTTTTTTTGCAGCTTTTTTTTTGGATGCAGTACACTACACTGCAACCCGCTGAAGTATATTATAATACACATACACTGAGCGCATTGAATACATTTATACATTATATGTGTATGTATATATTATATAAAAAAAAATCAAAAATATATGGTAGACAAAAAATACACACACACTCTCTGTATATATTTGCAAAAATGTATTCAATGCGCTGCCATTTTTTTTATTAAAAAAAAATATATCACACACACACACACACAGTGTGTGTGTATTATAATATACTTCTCCCCCAACTTTCCATTCATCATTCTTCACTGCAGCGGGTTGCAGTGTAGTGTACTGCATCCAAAAAAACAACATATTTTTTTTTATATAAAAAAATATAAATAAATTTGGACATTTTTATATATATATATATATGTATGTATGTATGTATGTTTTTTTTGTGTAGCGCATTTTTTGGATGCAGTACACTACACTGCAACCCGCTGCAGTATATAATGAATGTATATGAATATAGATGAATGAAAAGTTGGGGTCAGCACTGCTCCTTTCACAGAAAACTGTATTCAGCCGTTTATAATTGTGTGTGTATATTTGATACAAAAAAAAAATAAAAAAAAAAATATATATATATATATATATATATATATATATATATATATATATATATATACACATACATACACTCACTCTCTCTGTATATATTTACAAAAATATATGGTAAACCCCCCCCTAAAAAAATAAAATAACAAAACGAACCCTCATATCTGCATCCTGTAATTGAATTGAAAGACTTCCCAGAAGTCTACACAGAGCTTGAGTTGCACAGATAAAGATGCCAGAGTTGCATTTATAATGATCACATGATCTTACAAAGACTACCACCAATGGGGAAAACGTTAGAAAGTTTAGATTTTAGATATACTTTGGAATGATGGAATCTCAGTGTCTAGGGAACAGAAGCAAGGATGTGTAGTTCTCAAAACATATAGATGAAGGCAGATTTGTCGTTGTGTCTTTAAAGAAAGTTGCTAGGACCTGAGGAGGTCCACAGTTGTTGCGCTGAAGGGTTAACTGTCTTGTGATTGGTCAGCTTATTTACTGTGTATTGAATCTTGTATCTCCACAGGAAGTGAAGACCAGCGGATCGCTCTGTTTTATGCCTGTACAGTGATTCCTTCTCCTATCAATATCAGGATGTCCGCCGTTACCGAAAACAGCTCAACCTTTTTCAACGTGACCTCCGCCTCCTCTACTTTATCCTTCAGCACTTCCATACATCCAACATCCGACTCTGGGGTCATCAGCCCCAATGTGACCATTCCACATGTGTGCCTGGTCATCTTATATGAAGATATCAGAAGTTCCAGGTATGTGACTTTTAAAGAGCGAGAGACCAGTGCAAAGGATAATAGTGTAGTATGTTTAACCACTTCAGCCCTGGAAGATTTAACCCATTCCCCCCCCCCCCCCCCCCACCCCAATGACCATTTTTTTTTTTTTTTTGTACTATGGTACTGCGTTACTTTAACTGACGACATACTTGCGACGACATACTTGCGACGACATACTCAAATACAATTAATTTCCTTTTTTTTTTTTTTTACAAATAGTTTTCTTTTCTGTAGTATTTGATCACCTCCTGCCGTTTTTTTTTTTTTTTGCGCTATAAACAAAAAATGAGAAACAATTTTGAAAATGAAAAAACAATATTTTTTACTTTCTGCTATAAAACATATTCAATAAATAAAAAAAATAAAAATAAAATTATTTCTTCATCAGTTTGGGCCAATATTATTATTATTATTATTCCTACCTCCATGTGGTTGGGATTCGAACCAGCGACCCTTTTTACTGCTAGACGAGAGTGCTTCCCAATATGTATTCTGTTGCATATTTTTGCAAAAAAAAAAAATCCCATTTTGCATATATTGATTGGTTTGGTTTGTGAAAAAGTTATCACATTTACAAACTATGGGATAGGGTTTTTTTTTTTTTTTCTTAACTCGTAATGGCGATGATTAGTGACTTTTCATGCAGCGATCTTAGCAGGAGACATGAGTGGGTACCTGTCAAAAGCGGGAACCCGCTCCCTACCCCCCAAAAGTGGCAAATGGGACAGTAGGGGGTGAACAAGCAGAGCTTTCCCTTTTGAAAAGAGGTCCGCTTTAACCACTTAAGGACCGCCTCCTGCACATTTAAGTCGGCAGAATGGCACGGCTGGGCTCATGTACGTCCTGTGCTAGTGCCCAGCCGTGGGTCGCACGCCCCGGTCCGAAGCTGCGGGACCCGCTGATACGATCGCTGCTGCAGTCCCGCGATCGGTCCCCGGAGCTGAAGAACGGGGAGAGCCGTGTGTATACACGGCTTCCCCGTTCTTCACTGTGGCGGCGTCGTCGAACGTGTGATCCCTTTTATAGGGATGCACAATCGATGACGTCACACCTACAGCCACAACCCCCTACAGTTGTAAACACATATTAGGTCACACATAACACCTTCAGTGCCCCCTTGTCGTTAACTCCCAAACTGCAATTGTCATTTTCACAGTAAACAATGCATTTTTAATGCATTTTTTGCTGTGAGAATGACAATGGTCCCAAACATGTGTCACAAGTGTCCGCCATAATGTTGCAGTCACAAAAAAAAACGCTGATCGCCGCCATTAGTAGTCAAAAAAAAATAATTAACAAAAATGCCATGAAACTATCCCCTATTTTGTAAACGCTATACATTTTGCGCAAACCAACCGATAAACGCTTATTGCGTTTTTTTTTTTGTTTTTTTTTTTTTACTAAAAATAGGTAGAAGAATACGTATCTGCCTATTTTTGTTTATAGCGCAAGAAATAAAAACCACAGAGGTGATCAAATACCACCAAATGAAAGCTCTATTTGTGGGGAAAAAAAGGACGCCGATTTTGTTTGGGAGCCACGTCGCACGACCGCGCAATTGTCTGTTAGAGCGACGCAGTGCCGAATCGCAAAACCTGGGCGGGTCCTTTAGCTGCCTAAAGGTCTGGGTCTTAAGTGGTTAAGATTAGGTTTACCCTGAACAATAGTTTGCACAGCACTTTTTATAACAAAGGGAGATGGTACAATTACAATACAGTTCAATAGAAGAGGGCTCAGAGGCAGTCTCAAGTTATGCTTATTGATGCACTTCCTTCACAATGAAATGCCTGATCATGTTCCATGTATTTCCTCCTCCTGTGACAGGGTGCGGTATTGGGATCTGATGCTTCTAATTCCCAATGTTCTGTTCTTTGCCTTCCTGCTGTGGAAACTGCCGTCTGCAAGGGCCAAAATCCGCGTCACATCGAGTCCCATCTTCACCACTTTCTACATCCTAGTAAGTCTTTTGTCACGGTCTGTGGTTGTTTGAGAGTGGCTGACTGATTTCTTCCTTAAATTAACTTCTTCATCGACAAGCACAGTAGAGTCTTCTTCAAAACAGAAGACATCTACATATCTCGCTTACATCAAAAACGAAAGGGTTATTCCTCCACAAGCGCCTTGAGGCGATTCGGTTCGCATTTGTTAGCGCTATACAAGTTACTCGCTCACTCACTCGCCCTGTCATGGGACAGCGGAAGAGCCGTGCAAGTCATTCTTAAAAGCCCCTGAGCCATTTGTAAATTTAGAATTGCTGGTTTATAGCTCAGATACACTTAGTATCATACAATCTGTATTTTTTATTTATTTTTTGAAGCTTCACGGTGCAGCGAGCACACAGACAAAACTAAACACCGGGTGCATAAAAAAAAGTGAGCACACAAAAGTAAAGTGCACAGGGTGTACACGTGGTCCTCCTTGGAAGAGGAGGAAGTTTCGGACGTTGCATAGATCTTACCAGGAGGTGGGAGCAGGTACCTGTCCAAAACCAGGTACCTGCTCCCACCCCCAAAAAGTGGCAAATAAAACTTGTATTTCCTGTTGTGGACCCTGTCCTTGATTCCTCAAGGTGTATGGCTCTTTACAGGGACTGTGGGGTACTCATGGTTCACCCAGCCAAGACCAGGCGAACCGGCTGAAGTAAGGCCTGCCTCGGTGTTAGATGGGGCTCCCCTGAAGGGCAGAACTGGACCTAAAGGGGCCATGTGCGCTCCCCCCTTCAAGATTTTCGGGGCAGGCCCTGGGACCTACACCCTACTAGTCATAAGTGAGTTAGTGCCCAACTGTGTATGTGAAAAAAAACAATATGACAGACAAAGTAAGAATGGGCTCGGGCATGTTCGAATCGAACCAGCCAGGAAGCCGGCGCTGCACACCGCCACCATGTGTATGTGCAGCTGCCGGTCAGGAAATGTCTCACTGCCTATGATTGTGCAGTGGCGGGTACAATGGCAGGCCCTTTGACCGAAAAAAAACCTCTGGGCCCAGTCCAGGAGGCAGGTTTGAAGAAAAAAAAATTATGCAATGGGTGTAGTGACTGTGGTGTGTCAAATGAACGAATGAAGCTCCCCCATATTTATTTTTTTATTAAAGAAATATTTATCACGATTGACAGCTGGCAGGGAGAAGAAGCTGCTGTCAATCGCCCTGCTGGAGCTGCCTCACAAGCCGCTTAAGATTGTCACATGCGGCAGCTAACAGAGGAGAGGAGGAAGTACAAGGCGTTCATTACAGGGTAAAACCAAAGCATACGTTCTGGGAGTGGCAACGCAGAAGACGGAGCATTAGCTGCAATAGCGTTGCCACGCTAAATAAAGAAGTCCTGGGAAATAACAGGATCAACCAGGAATTTACAATCAAAGGGTATAGGTGGACCACACTGATGAAGAAAGTTAGTTATTGAAGAGAAACAAAAATTATTTGTTTACTGGCACTAAATAGTTTGAAGTTCTATATTGTAACAAAAAGTCTTTATATTCCACTTTTTTTTTTCAATTGTGTCTGTAAACCTAATATAGGGAAATCCGTGGTCAGTATTAATATAAACTCCTGTTTTGTTTTGTTTTTTTGCAGGTATTTGTGGTGGCATTAGTAGGGATCACTCGAGCTATTGTGTCTATGACCGTGAGCTCCTCCAGTGTGGCCACTGTTACAGACAAGGTGAGATGCGGTTAGCTGGCAGGAAAACTGTCTGGCGTTGGTAACTTGCCATATTGGTGGGCAAAGAAAATTTTCACAAAAGAGTGGAGGGATCGGGGGGGGGGGGGGCTTTAACTCACTCTGCACAGTTTTTTTTTTTTTATTTTTTTTTTTTACCTTTTATACATAAAAGGTAAAAACAAGTTCAGCCTTTACAACCACTGTAAAAAGAATATAAGCAACCATGGAATGTGTTATTTTATATAGGTACTTGCATAGCGCCATCAATGTACACAGCTCTTTACATATATATATATATATATTGTACATTCGCATCAGTTTCTGTCCTCCATGAGCTTACACTCTAGGGTTAATAACTCACATTCATTCATACATACACATACTAAGGCTAATTTAGACAGGAGCCAATGAACCTAACAGTGTGTTGTTGGAGTGTGGAAGGGAGAACATGCAAACTCCATGCAGGTAGTGCTGTGGTTGAGATTAGAAGTAATGATTCCAGTGCTGATATGCAGAAGTGCTAACCACTTGGCCATTGTGCTTGGTACATTAGTACTGTGTGTGTCTGTTTAGCATGAGCTCACGTAGTTAAAGAGGTAGCAATTATCAGACCTCAGGGTGCCTCTTACTTTAGTAGTTCTTCAAACTGCGGCCCTTTGCTTGCCTTTATCCAGCCCTTGGGGCACTGTTCATCTCACTGATGGGAGACACTATTCTGACACCAACAATGGAGCATAAAATGGAAAGTCTAAAGGACAGTAAACTGGCCCTTTGTTTAGAAAGTTTGGAGACCCCTGATCTAGATTGTCAGTCGGTATGAATATGTCATAGATTAGTCTGCACAATTTAAAGTTCTCAAATATGCCCGGTCATGACTGGCTCTCTTTGCGGTTGTTGGTACAATATATATATATATATATCAAATCGACGTTTATTAAGCATAGAAAAAATATACAAACGGATATCTAGTGCAACAAGCACTGCAATTATGGATATATCCCATTGACGTACATACAAGCATGGCAAAGAATAACATTACATGTGGATATAAAATACAGCATAGAAGAGGGCGGAGCGGTGCAGGGCCAGCAGGGGGGGCCGCCGGGGAGGAGTACGGCTAGTCATTCACATCACAGGTGGAGGCGTCCTCCATTGTTGGTACAATATTAAATGTCTGTTTTCTTCTTTTGCTATTTTAGGTTTTGTGGGAGATCACCAGATTTTTCCTGCTGGCTATTGAACTCAGCGTCATTATACTTGGCTTGGCATTCGGTGAGGTTATTGTGTTTTTGATTTATTGTTATTATGAAAGAATTCTATGATGCAGGCTATTATTGGTGACCTCTCTTGAAATTGATAATTCAATTCTGGTTTGAGCCTGTCCACAGCTTCAAGCTGAACTCCAGTCTTCCTTTCAGTCTCGCACAATTGTACTGTGGCTTTCTCTGATTTTACTGCACACTGTGAGCTTGTCAGCTGACAGTGTACTAAGCCGTCTTTTCCCATTCAAATTAAAGTAAACCTGTACTCAAAAGGGGAAGATTTGCTATATTATAGGGGACATTTATAAATGTTAATGTCGGCAATACCCTAAAGCAGGCATGTCCAAAGTCCAGCTCGGGGGTCAACTGCGCCCCCCCCCCCCCCAGTGATTTAATATGTCCCCCCTGGGGATTTAGATATATAGCCATTGCAGCCTCACATGTGCCCTGGGGGCCACAAAAGATTTATACTGTATTTATCAGCGCTGCCCCGGAGGGCACGGGACGAGCGCTGTCATATTACATAAAGAGAATCTCCTGTTTACTCGGCGGCGTCTGTAATAGGAAGTCCCGTTTCCTGGGATGCCATTGGATGACTGTTCTGTTTATCGCCCAAGCTCATCTCTTCACCACACACAGCCACAAAGGCAAGAGATTTCTTGTTGGGCAGTGTATTAGTGATCCTGTTTAATACATTGTGCAGTGTAATTCAAGGCATCAAATCAAGTTTATTTATACCGGTGAAATGTGGCTGCTGCTACAGACTGCCGCATTCCTTTTTTTTTTGTCTTGGTGGATAAGCCATGAAATGAGAATCATTGTCTTGTCTGTGGGCAGTCCAGTATACTCACACTGTTATTTTTTTTCTCAGGTCATCTTGAAAGTAAATCCAGTGTGAAGAGGGTACTGGCCATTACTGCTGTGCTGTCACTTGGGTATTCCGTCACACAGGTAACATACAAGTGTATACTTCTTGCCTACAAATGATAAATGAACCAACACTAGCGGTGCTCTACAGCCTTTGCAGGGGCTGTCTGACATTCCGATGTCAAGTCCAGATTTGCAGAAAGCAGTCTTTAGTTCAGTTTTACCAGCCTGTTGACCCTTTCCACCCACAATCTCTTGATTCACGTTCCTCATCCTGGAGGAACTGTAGTCTATGGTAGAGGTCGACCGATATGGGTTTTTCTCTGGCCGATGCCGATATTTAGAATTTTTTTATTTTATTATTATTTTACTTTTCTCTCAGAAAATCTAGGGTGGAGAGGTGGGGTGCAGCCTTTTAGTGCTCACCAGTACATTTGTTTAGTGCCCACCAGTGCCATTCAGCAGTGCCCACCAGTGGCGTTGTTCAGCAGTGCCTACTAGTACAGCTCAATGTAATTAACTGCCAGCTGAGTGCTCCTGGCTCCGTTCCGTTCCCTCCACTGGCCAAAGGCAGCTCCATTCGTCCCCTGCCGCAAGACTACAAACCCCAGAATGCAGAGCGGCCACTGGGGTAAAAAAAAAGTCAGCAGGCCGCGGCTGTTTAGAATAGACGATGGGCGGCCGGGGCAGGGGGATTTCCACCCAGCACTCCCCTGCATCAGATCCCTTTTCTATCGCCCCCTTTTTTTTTTTACATAATCGGCCGATGCCGATTACTTAAAAAAGGCGAAATATCGGCCGATATATCGGTCGACCTCTAGTCTACAGTCCATTATGGTAGTAGAAGTCCGCGGCATGATTTCTGCATGTTGTTGCCTGAGTGTGAAGACAGACTTCCAACAGTTACACCGACTGATAACTTTAGAAGGGATACAAAAAAGTGAGATAAAGTGTAATTTCATATTGGGGGGGATTTACCAATACTGGAGAGAGCAAAAGAGTTTTCATGGTAGACAATCGGCTTCTAATTCCAGCTTGCTCAATTAAGCTTTCACAAAAAAAAAAAAAACTAGAAGCTGATTGGTTTCTAAGCAGAGCTGCACCAGATTTTGCACTCGCCCCCCCCCCCCAAAAGCATCTACAGGGTGTGCACTATGTAGAAAAAGAAAACATGCATAAGGTAAAAGAGTAAATCAAGCATGATAGTTTACATTTCTGTAATGTATCATTTATTGTGAATGAACAGTTCTCATTGAGTATTCTTAAATCAATGTATTTCTTCCAATAGGGCACCTTAGAAATCCTATACCCCGACTCGCACCTCTCGGCACAGGACTTTAATATCTATGGACATGGAGGCAGGCATTTTTGGCTTGCAAGCTCCTGCTTTTTCTGTTTGGTAAGCAACGTAAATGCATTGATACAAATCTGTGTTGTCCTAAAAGAAAATGTAGAGGATTTTTACCTCTGTTCATTAATTTGGGAGTTAATAAGGATTAGTGTGCATGTCCAGCCGAAACCTTTTTTTATCTTTTTGGTTTGGATAAATTGAGAAGGGTTACACCTTCTATTAAGTTTAATGCTATCCTAGACTCCATTAGAGAGATTTCTCCGTACTTCTGTCCTGCTGACAATGTTTTACCAGACAGGAAAGGAGTTGTATTCTCCAACAGCAGCACATTTTAAAGGGGTTGTTAAGGTACAATTATTTTTTTTCCTAAATAGCTTCCTTTACCTTAGTGCAGTCCTCCTTCACTTACCTCATCCTTCCATTTTGCTTTTAAATGTTTTTATTTCTTCTGAGAAATCCTCACCCCCTGTTCTGTCTGTAACTCCACACAGTAATGCAAGGCTTTCTCCCTGGTGTAGAGAGAGCCTCTTGAGGGGGCAAACAGGAGAGTCAGGACGCTCTCTACTTTGCAGATAAAGGAGCTGTGTGTTAGTGGGCGTCCTGACACTCCTGCTCGCTCCCTCAAGAGGCTTTCTCCACACCAGGAACAAAGCCTTGCATTACGGCGTGGAGTTGCAGACAGAAGAACAGGAAGTGAGGATTTCTCAGAAGAAATGAGGACATTTAAAAGCAAAATGGAAGGATGAGGTAAGTGAAGGAGGACTGCACTAAGGTAAAGGAAGCTATTTAGGGATTTTTTTTTTTACCTTTACAACCCCTTTAAGGTTCCATTTCGATCTCGCGTAGTGGAAACAAGCTTCCTGCTTTCAATTAATTTTTTAAGTGAGATTTACACTTGTTTCTGCTTGTCGCACATAGGGCAGCCTATTAATTTTCTTTTCCCTTTAAATTAAGCTCCTGCTCCTTTTTTGGTTGACAAGCTTTGCTGCGATTTGGGTTTGAATGGCACCCAAATAAGCGTTGCATGTTTTACCATTATTTGGAATCCTGGGCAAAATCACGCCAATTGTGCTTGCGCTTCCAAATTGCCTAGCATGAATGGGGTCTAAGGAAAAACTTTGCAAACAAGCATTCAAAAGAATGTAGAGGCTAAAAGAATGGACAGCCGCACCTCCAAAAAAAACCTTAGGTTGTCTTTATTTAAAAAAAAAAGTAGATGGAAAATTGCACTATAAATTACAGCAAAGGGTGGAAATAACAGCCTACGCGTTTCACACTACGATCAGTGCTTAGCATTCAAAAGACTTTATTTTTATTTACTTTTATCTGCAATGTTTTATGTTAGTGACAGGGTCTCTTGAAGGTTTTTACCATGTGTTTTTTTTTTTTTCAGGTATACGCACTAGTCTCTATACTACCGAAAACCCCCCTGAAAGATCGCATCTCTCTTCCATGTGAGTCTGAGGTTTTCTCAATAATGTTTCAGAAATATGAGATATTTGTGGAAGTAATGTTGGCCGTGGGTGTTAGTCTTATTGTACAATCCTGATTAGCTATACCAACAACTACGTAGCTGGAAGGACCTGCCTAATTGGTTACATATCGAATAAACGGTTTAGTTAGATCCTCACTTGATGTAGCTGAAGTTGACTGTACAAGCAGATTTTAATGTGTGTGGCCAGCTTTAGTCAGAGCCATGTGTAGAATTCAGCGAGGAAGCTGACAGGCTCAGAGAGAGAGCCATGCTGACAATGGAGGCATTGCGGGCCGGACAGGGACAGCCAAAAGGCTGCAATTTGCTCAGGTCTGGGACATTAAATGTGGAGTTGGGCTTTAATTTTTTATTTTATCATTTGTCACATTAGTCTTTGTGTAACAAAATTGCTCCATTCATATTGTTTTAGCCATCTTGTTTTTCATATAAGGAAATGATTCCGGACGGCTGCACTTTCAAAAAGTATTTTATTGAAGCTTCATATGATGAGTGGGTTGACAGATGGAGCTGGGGACAACAAGGTAGACGGGTGACTAAACGTCAACATTTGCACGAAACGCGTCTACCTTTTTGTCCCCTGCTCCATCTGTCAACCCACTCATCATATGAAGCTTCAATAAAATAATTTTTGAAAGTGCAGCCACCCGGAATGATTTCCGTATGTTACACAGCATGCAAGCTGGGCTAGCGCCTGACTAGTGTATTAACCATGGACTCGCTCACCTGGAGCGGCTTTTCTTTCATTGTATAAAAGTATAATGTAATGTCATATGTACTTTTTTCTCTCTGCAGCTAGGAAGAGTTTCTACATCTACGCCATTATCCTGGCTGCACTGAACTTGGCACAGGGTATAGGCAGTGCTCTCCTGTGTGCCAATATTAGCAACGGGCTCTGGTAAGTCCAAGTTAGTCCCTAATAAAGGCCAACTGCACCCCAATACCAATTCTCTCTTCTTTTTTTTTTGGAGAATAGGCATGACCCATGTACGAAACGAGTACAATATTGCTTCCATCAATTGCATAGATTTTAGTGTATACAGTGCAGTAGAACCCATATAATTGCGTTTGACTAGCCTTCTACTTGTCTCCTAGTGCCCATATTTCTCAATATTAAAGCAAACCTGTACCCGTTCAGGGCAAAGCAACAGGTTTTCTGCCACCCCTTCCTGCCCAAATCCGGCCTCCTTGTAAAAGTCTGTATGCCCTGGGGGAGCAAGGATTGGTGATCATGTGACGTTTCTCATTGGCTGACGCAGTGATCACATGACTGAGCTGTTCCCACTGGCTACTGATTGTTAGTGGAGACCGAGAAAACATTGGCTGCCCTGTGATGCATGTGGATGTTAAAGCCAACCCTTTTGAACATAAATCTTCAGAGGATGACATTACCCTTGCCCTAGCTCAGGTTGCAAAGCCTAAAGCTCCTGGCTCTGATGGCCTGCCCATTGAGTTTTATGTCCATCCTTAAAACGGGTAAGGACCCCCATCGCCCAGAATCTTACAGGCCTATTACAAACAGACATAAAAATCTTGGCCAAAATCCTAGTTCTTCATCTAAATAAAGTTATTCTTACATTGATGCATTGAGATCAAAACAGGCTTCATGCCGGCAAAAAAAAAGCCAACCCCTTTGCTGCTGCACATACTATATATGGTACTTGGACGGCAACAGGTTAATGTCCCTGACTCAGCCAACCCCCCCATATGCTGCAACTAACAGTGGAGAGTTTCACCAAGAGATTCAGTGCTTTCAATGTATTAAGTAGTGGAAGGCACTAGGTGTGGCAAGGTACTGATTGACTATATGCCACACCCCCTGCAACATCGTCTTCTTTTTACTTTAGTACAAGCAAGTGTGGCCTACATGATGGTGGCTACGTGGTCAATACCTGTAATGACAGTATCTAATGCAATTCCTTTTTTTTCTATTTTTGTATGCCTTTGTTAAAGGGGGTTGTATATGTAATTTTTTTTCCCCCCTAAATAACTTCCTTTACCTTGGTGTGCAGTCCACCTTCACTTACCTCATGCTTCCATTTTGCTTTTTAATGTCCTTATTTCTTCTGAGAAATCCTCACTTCCTGTTCTTCTGTCTGTAACTCCACACAGTAATGCGAGGCTTTCTTCCTGGTGTGGGGGCGAGCAGGAGTGTCAGGACGCTCTCTACTTTGCAGATAGAGAAAGGAGCTGTGTGTTAGTGGGCGTCCTGACACTCCTGCTCTCCCCCTCAAGAGGCTTTCTCCACACCAGAAAGAAAGCCTCTCATTACTGTGTGGAGTTAATACTGCCCGCAATGCCCCTCTGCAGAGACCACAGGGAGCATTGGGAAGGATCACAGCAGCAGAATGTTTCAGAGGCACTTGGAAACCACAGGGAACATCAGCAGAGACTCGTCATTAACACTTCACCTCTGGCATGCATGGTATTCCAGCAGAAGAAACAAACCACATTCCTAAGTGCAACCTGTTGTTTTCCTACTCGCATAGGAAAATAAAGCATAAGCATGTTGTGTATCTAGCACTGCTCCAAACTCCTGTGCTGGCGGCGTCATGCCCACCAGAGGTCACAGTGGCGCTGGATTTACTCTGTGCTATTGTTTAATATTCCTATGTGAGTAGAACACACAGTTTATTTATTATTACAAATAGGAACAACGGGTGCACTATGGAATGCTGTTTGTTTATTTTGCCGGAATACCATGCATGCTGGAAGGGAAGTGTTCATACTGATTCTCTGCTGATGTTCCCTGTAGTTTCCAAAAACCTCTGAATCATCTGCTGCTGTGATCCTTCCCAATGCTCCCCGTGGTCTCGTAGCTTTGGGTAGAGGATTCCTGATATAGAGTGCTGTTTTGACCACCTATAATTTGGGGTATATCCAATCAGTAAGAGGATGCATGTTTCGGTGGTGGTAAAGCACAAACAATGTAATGATAAATGTTATGAGAAGAAAATCTTTTTCGCTTTTTTTCTCAATCTCTTTCTTTCTCTCTCTCTCTCTTTCTCTCTCTCTCTTTCTCTCTCTCTCTTTCTTTCTCCTCCTTTCTTTCTCCTCCTTTCTTTCTCCTCCTTTCTTTCTCCTCCTTTCTTTCTCCTCCTTTCTTTCTCCTCCTTTCTTTCTCCTCCTTTCTTTCTCCTCCTTTCTTTCTCCTCCTTTCTTTCTCCTCCTTTCTTTCTCCTCTTTCTTTCTCCTCCTTTCTTTCTCTCTCTCTCTTTCTCCTCCTTTCTTTCTCTCTCTCTCTTTCTCCTCCTTTCTTTCTCTTTCTCTCTTTCTCCTCCTTTCTTTCTCTTTCTCTCTCTCTTTCTTTCTCTCTCTCTCTTTCTTTCTCTCTCTCTCTTTCTCTCTTTCTCTCTCTCTCTCTCTCTCTTTCTCTCTCTTTCTTTCTTTCTTTCTTTCTCTCTCTCTTTCTCTCTCTCTCTTTCTCTCTCTCTTTCTCTCTCTCTTTCTTTCTCTCTCTCTCTCTCTCTCTCTCTCTCTCTCTCTCTCTCTCTCTCTCTTTCTCTCTTTCTCTCTCTCTCTCTCTCTCTCTCTCTCTCTCTCTCTCTCTCTCTCTCTCTCTCTCTCTCTCTCTCTCTTCTCTCTTTCTCTCTTTCTCTCTCTCTCTCTTCTCTCTCTTCTCTCTCTCTCTTTCTCTCTCTTCTCTCTCTCTCTCTCTTCTCTCTTTCTCTCTCTCTCTTTCTCTCTTTCTCTCTCTCTCTTTCTCTCTCTCTCTCTTTCTCTCTCTCTCTCTGTCTGTGTGTGTGGCTGTGTGTGGTGAAGAGGTGAGCTTGGGCGATAAACAGAACAGTGATCCAATGGCATCCCAGGAAACGGGACTTCCTATTAGGCCGCGTACACACGGCAGAGAACCTCGACGGGCAGAACACATCGTTCCGCCCGTCGAGGTTCCCTGCCGGCTGTCGAAATCGGCGACCCGCCCGTCGGGAATGGCAACCAGCCATTCTTCCAGGCGGGCCGTCGAGCAAATAGAGAGCGTGCTCTCTATTTCTGCTCGACGGGCTTCCCGACAGGAAGCTCGCCGAGAGCGTACACACGGCCGAGGTCCTCGCTGGAATGCAGCTTCCAGCGAGGTTCTCGCTGGTTTCCAGCGAGAACCTCGGTCGTGTGTACGCCGCCTTACAGACACGGCCGAGTAAACGGGAGATTCTCTGTATGTAATCTGACGGCACTCATCCTGTCCCCTCCGAGGCAGCGCCGATAAATACGGTTTATATCTTTTGTGGCCCACAGGGCACATGCGAGGCTGCAATGGCTACATATATCCAAATCCCCAAGGGGGCCATATTAAATCACCAGGGGGGCCACAATTGGCCCCCGGCCCGGACTTTGGGCATGCCTGCTCTATATCTATCTCTGATTGTGCTTTATTCAAAGTGATTTCATTTGCTCAAAGTGGTGGTGGTATTTACTGAACCATAAATAACCATTATGTAAAGTAGTTACGGTATATTATAGTGACGATGGTGGCACTTACAATAAACAAAACCTATTGTATGTCTTGTGTACAATGTGATTTGTGATTTTGAATTGGAAGGCTCAAGTATGCCAATCATAAATATAGTTTATAACATGCCCTCTTATCCTTCAGTAACTGAAATAAAATATGAAATCAATGAATAATAATAAAATGTTTTACCCTTGAGGCCACATTTTTCCCATCCCCACAATGGTATACACAATGGGAACCCACAATGGTATAAACCTATTTCAACCCATTTTTAAGGGTTAAAATGGCGTTCTACAAAACGAGTCAGCCAAGTGTGATCTATCAAAATCTGTTTGTCCCGCTTTTGTCTCGAATTGACTATTCTCACCAGATCTGTTACTTCATGACCTAACAACAAAAACCTGGGGAATGCCCAGGGAATAACCAAGCCTACTTACCGACCAGCTAGCAGAACAATCAATTAACCTGTCTAACAGTATGCGTTAAAAACAGGGGTTTTGTCCGCACGCATTTGCAAACGCATGCGTGAGCCACAGAGCCGCGCCAAGAGGCACCCCATAATTCTGTGGTCCTAACCCTAAACAGTGAGTGTCCTCACAGTGGAGGCACATGCATTTTATTGGATAGATAGGGGCAGGTGGGCATGACCTATCAGCACATATTTGCAGCATAGGCATGCAGATTTATATTATACTTTTAGAGTTTTTTTATGTAGACTATCTATAGTGGTTATCTAACTACTGTACCTTTTTTCTTTTGACAGTTTGGTGGATGTCACTACATTTTTATACTTCAGCCTCTTTGCTCCGCTCATGTATGTGGCTTTCTTGAAAGGCTTCTTTGGGTAAGTTATATTAATTATAGCTACAAAGGGGTATCCCCTAATTTTTAATTAGTCTTGGTAGCAGTGCTGCCTTGTTGTGGATTTGTGTGTAAGTGATTTATTTTTTAGGTATCATCATCATTATTATACACGATTTATATAGCACCAACAGTTTACGCAGTGCTTTACAATGTAGAGAGGGGGACCGCACAATAACAGTACAGTTCAATACAGGAGGACCCGGCTCATAGAGCTTACATTCTAAAGCAGTGGTTCTCAACCTGGGGGTCAAATAATGATTTGCCAGGGTCACCGAAACCTGGGCTATTCCTGAAGCCCGCAGCACTCTCCCAGCCTTTTTGTGGCTGCCCATCAGGGCTGTCCCTGGAGCCTGTGGCCACCCAGCTGGGCTGTTCCTGGAGCCCACGGCCACCCAGTTAGCCTCTTCGCAGCTGCCCATTCAGTTTGCGGCATGACTGGGGGCAGAGACTAGAGGTCCGCTGACTGGTGAGGTGGGAGGGGCTGGGGGAGACCCTATCTCCCGATTTCAGCATAGGTGCCACTGCTACAAGACACCACAAAGTCAGAGGGCTGGTAGGTGACACTACCTGTGATTATAGTTGCCATTAAAAGTCCCAAATACAGTTCTCAGATCAGCAGATGACCTTGATCAAGACCACCTAAGTTGGCTGATCAGAACTCCAAGGAGTAAGAGAAGGAATAAAAATAGAATACATGGAAGGAAGAGGAAAAGAGTAAGAAAGAGAAAAAGAGAGAGATTGAGAGAACGATGGCTAGAGAGATGGGGGAACAAAACAATTAGGATAGAGAGGGATAAAAGGGAAATAAAGGAGAAGAAAGAGAAAGAGTGGTACATCCTAAAATGTACCATACAAGGTTTTAATACTGTACAAGTGGAAGGGATTTGGGGAGCACTAAATGTCCATGTGTTGGGGGTGCAATTACTTGTCTTGCCTTGGGAGCTGACAACCCACAAATAATATTATTGTTAGGGGTCCCCACAACTTGCGAAATCTTATCAAGGGGCCACGGCACTAGAAAGGTTTAGAACCACTGTTCTAAAGGGAGGGGTGGTGGTACAAATATATAAAAAAAAAATCGAAAACCATTTATCATTTTCCTTTCACTTCAGAATGATGTGCCCCTTTGTGTTGGTCTATCACATAAAATACATTTACGGTTTTGGTTGTAACATGAAAAAATTTGGAAAATGTCAAGGGGGGGGGGGGGGGGGATGAATACTTTTTTAAGGAACTGTGTGTGTGCAGCTCTCATGTCACTTTTTTGTTTTTACTCCTCACAGGTCAGAGCCCAAGATCCTTTTCTCCTACAAGTCTCAGGTGGACGAGCCGGAAGACGCAGACGTCCACCTCCCGCACCCCTACGCGGTAGCAAGGAAAGATGGCGTTGATTCTGGGTACTACAACACTCAGATCGACACGGCTGCTTACCTAGATGACGTGGCTTCCATGCCCCACATCGGGAGCATAAACAGCATAGACAGTGATCGCTGGAAATCCATCAACACCTAAGTGTCGGCAGCTTGGTACAGTCGCACTAAACTGTACAAAATGTATTTCCAACTCTCCTGTTTCCATGAGGGGTTTCCTAAATTTTCTACCCCCTCTCCCAAAAAAGTGCAAATTTCTATAGAAAGTTATTTTTTACTTCAAACTTTGGTGTTAGAAACTCCCGTGGAAATAGGATAGAAAGGAGTCGTCTTTAATGCTGCTACACCCTGAAAACTTCTTAAGAAAGAAGCAGTTAATGGGTATGAGACCCAGAGGATTGTGGGTCCAGACTGCTCCTATGTCGGCCCGCAGGTCTAGGCTGGGATATTAGAGGTCTGCATGGCACTGATTACATTCTATGCTGGCGTTTGACTTTTATTCAGTCTAAATTGCAGACTTTTCGATCTTGTCTAACTGCCCCGTTCTCCATTTTGCCGATCTAAATTGTGCATGTGCAGTGCCCTCGCTGTTTTCTGGTCCCAGAACTTTAGGCACCAATAGCGGCGGAAATCTATAAAGGCTTCAAGGCCTTCTTGTATGCCAAGGAAAAGTGTGCCGCGAGCCGTGACGGGCTTTCCTGTGCCTGGCTGTATTTAGTAAATCCAATCAAATTTTATTGCTGAAATCAATCGCGTTGCGATAACGTAATTTAGATAAGGATTCCGTCACAGACTGACTTCAAATCTGGTAAAAAGTTTCTCCGGTCCTCAAGCCTCCTGGCTTTGCTAAGTGCTGAAAGAGGGCTCATCCTCACTCCAAGTTTTGACGCGAAAGAGCCCAATATGACACTGTAAAATGTCATGTTTGCATAACTTTATTGTAACGGACGAGCAACACGTAGCCCCACCTGGTACCTCCTCTGACATGGTTCACCCAAAATTGGGCTTAACCTCTACAGTTAAAGTGGTTGTAAACCTCAGACATAAAATATAAACTATGCAACATCCCTCTACAGTGTGTACTGTCTCAATCCAGAGCACTAAAGGGGTTGTAAAGGTAAAAAAAAAAATCCCTAAATAGCTTCCTTTACCTTAGTGCAGTCCTTCACTTGCCTCATCCTTGCATTTTGCTTTTAAATGTCCCTATTTCTTCTGAGAAATCCTCACTTCCTGTTCTTCTGTCTGTAACTCCACACAGTAATGCAAGGCTTTCTCCCTGGTGAGGAATGTCATGCTTGCCACTTCTTTGGGCATACGGGAGAGTCAGGCACCCACTAACGCACAACTCTTTTCTCTATCTGCAACGTAGAGAGCTTCCTGACTCTCCTGTAGGTACCATTAGGTATCTCAGGACACGATATGAGGAGCAGCATCCTTCCGTCAAAGTGACTTTGTTTGTGTCCCCACATGGTGATCAAGTGGGTCTGTCAGCGCAGTAGTATTTTAGCTTGTGTTTAAGTTTGGTTGAGCCCATTTTCCATGCTTCTGCCATTGGTTTGGGCCTTCCATTGGTCATGATTTAGACCTGGCTGTGTCTGTCAATGGATGGAAAAGAACATAGAATTGTTGTACTCGCCGTATAATCCTCTACTCTGCATCCTATGAAGGACACGGAACCCACATTCTTTTAGTGTTTTTTTTTTTTTCTTGTACCCAACGTCCTACTCTTGCAGGTGTCGTAATAACCCTTTGGTCATGATCTAACGATCCAGCTCTGTATTTTGATAAACCCCCTGTAAAGTCTTTTTCTCTGGGTACAAATTACAGGTGAAAATCTTTGGCCAGGAATTGGGCTTTAACAAAGCGCAAAATTGGTCCCAGTGCAGCAAGCTGGCCTGTGCATCCCTTCTGTAATAACCAATCAGATCTTCTTTTTTTTTTTTTTTTTTTTTTACATTAAAGCGGAGTTCCACCCTTAAAATCACTTTTTTTCATTACATCCAGCATACTGGCTACAGCGCCAGTATGCTGTGTTTTTTTTTATTTTTTTAATGCGCATACTTGCTTTATATCACAACATTGAATTCCAGGCGCACCGCGGAGTGTCGCCGCTATAAGGCGTCACGCCTTCCGGAAACAGCCGATTAGCATTCGGCTTTTACTCGGCGCCTGCGCACAGACCCAGGAGCTGACTGCGCAGGCGCCGTATATAGCCGCGTCACGCCCTCCGAAAAAACCCGAACTAGGACCGGCTATTTTCGGCGCCTGCGCAGTCAGCTCCTGGGTCTGTGCGCAGGCGCCGAGTAAAAGCCGAATGCTAATTGGCTGTTTCTGGAAGGCGTGACGCCTTATAGCGGCGACACTCCGCGGTGCGCCTGGAATTCAATGCTGTGACGCCAGTATGCTGGATGTAATGGAAAAAAAGTGATTTTAAGGGTGGAACTCTGCTTTAAGGGAGACTTGCTAGCTGCTGAAAACTAGTATGTGATTAGTTGGGTGTATTTTCACTTTTGTTATACATTACTACTTCCTGCTGAATCAGAATACAATACGGCTTCCACAACTGTATCTTATAAACTTTGGCATATCTTCTGAAAATGGCAATAAGATGTCTTCTGCAATACCGAACAACAGTACTGCCTCGCCTCATTAGTCGGCATGCTGGGCCTGTTTTAGTTATTTGTTTCGATATATTTTTTTATTTTAAGCTTAAAGTGTATGAAAACCCAAATTATTTTTATTTATTTTTTGATGTCACAATGTACAGTATAAGATTTCCTATCATCTGTGCCCAGTCTTGCCACGCAGAGTTAATCCAGCTCTGAGCAATCCTCTTTTATTCAGTGAAATAAAACAGACTTGCAGAGAAAAACTTTAGTCCGTTCCGCCCCCCCCTTGCTGTGAATGACAGGTTATTTACATATCTCATGCACTGGCCTGGAGACAGGTATTATTTTTTTTTTAATTCCCACTCCTTTTCTGAAGTCATGTGGTTACTTTTCTGGATTTTGACTGGATGTTGGTGATCATAGCAGAATTTAGTGTAAGGAATACACAGGAGAAAAATGCATGTTGACAAGGGGAGTGTAAAGGTGGGCTGGGAGTCTACTGACATCACGACTCCACCCACTGAGCTCCAGACAACCGATCCACGCACAGAATCTGCAGTTTTACAGTTCTTATAACAGAGGGGAGACATGTGACAGGTAAGGATACATGCAGGAGGCATCTATATCCTTATAAATCAGCACTATGGCAGGAGTTTAGAAAGGATGAGAGTGGCTTTACATCCACTTTAAGTGTATGAAAGCCCAGACACAATGAAATTCTCTCATTTGCTCCCCTTTGGAATGTTTATATATATATATATATATATATATATATATATATATATATATATATATATATATATATATATATATATATATATATATATATATAATATATATAATTTACCAATACTAGTATCGGTCCCGATACCAAGCATTTCCCCAAGTACTTGTACTGGGGGGGGGGGGGGGAATGCTCCGATTCCTCACCCAATACCTGGGGAGGCAAGGGAGTTGCAAGTCTTCTCCCCCGTGCTGTGTTTCCCCTGTGCAGTCCGCTCTTCATCCTCTCCATTCATTTCAGCTGAGGCTGCTGAGAAAGGGACTGGGGAATCTGTGTCCTTAGTCCCTTTCTCGGTCTTAAAATAAAATGTAAATAATAATTAAAAAAGACACACTGACAATCCACCCCACCCCCCTAAAAACAAAAAAAAAATCACTTTAAAGTTTAAAAAAAAATAATACTGTCACATGACATTAAAAAAAAAAAGTATCGGTATCAGCGAGTACTTGGGGGGGAGAGAGTATCGGTACTTGTACTTGGTCTCAAAGTGGTATCGGGACAGTCCTTAGATATATATAGATATATATATCTATCTATCCGCTTTACAAATGCTCTATGATATTTTTAAGCACGCTTAGGTCTCTTTCACACTTGTACGACTTCTAAGTCACGCAGTACAAAATCGTGAGACAAGTCGTATAAATGTGAAAGGGGTCTTACCCTGTTCTTTGGACTACAGAACACCTCTAATCTAGTTTCTGAGCAGTCTAATGTGTCTGCCTCCATGGACCAGACAATCCTCATGTGTGATCCTTGAGCCTTTCCATGTGACCGGGATAAACTTGTCTTTCTATATGCAACGGGCTTTGCTTATTGGAGAATTATTATTTCCTGGGATGCTCTCTGGGCCTTAAAGTGGTTGTAAAGACTGAAGGTTTTGTTTTTACCTTTTAATGCAACCTTAAGGAAGTATGTGTACTCGTTTCCTACCCCATTAGCTAAACAAGCAACAAAATGTAAATGGACTTTTAAAGCCCTTTCACACCGAGGCACTGCAAAAACGCCCTAAAACACCTTTAGCACTATTACCGTTTTTTTAGGGCGGTAAAATTAACGCAATGCTGCGGGCGTTTTAACAGCGTTTTTCCAGCGTTATTGAAGCATGGGCAATTTCAGTACTGCTGCTGTAGATGCTCTTTTTTTTTTTTGCTTGCATGTTTATATTTTTTGGGACTTCTCTACAGCTCAGAGCGGATTATAAGCGATATTCAGGCGTTTTTACAGCGCTTTCAATTCATTTCAATGAAGAGGTGTTTTTGGAGCGTTTTTTTTTTCAGCGCCCAAAAACTGCTCCAAAGATGCTGCTTGCAGGACTCAGTGTGAAAGGGTCCATTGAGAGCGTTTTAGGAGCACTATTTTTAACGCTAAAACGCTGTAAAAACGCTCCAGTGTGAAAGGGGTTTAAGGCCGCGTACACACGGAAAACGGACGGAGGTTCGGTTTCAATCAGTCCAAACCGATCGTGTGTGGGCCCCACCGGTCCGTTATCCTTCGGTCAAAAACCAGAACCGATAGACGGCTAACCGATAGGTCAAAACCGATCGTTGGTATGCAAAAGCATCGGTTAAAAGGCCGCCCATGCTCAGAATTAAATCGACGCATGCTTGGAAGCATTGAACTTCGTTTTTTTTTTTTCAGCACGTCGTTGTGTTAAAACACGTAAACGTCACCGCGTTCTGACACAATCGTTTTTTTTTTTTTAACCGATGGTGTGTAGGCACATGAGACCATCAGTCGGCTTCATCGGTGAACCAATGAAACCGGTCCTTCGACATTCTAATCGGGTGGACTGATCGTGTGAACGTGGCCTAACAGCCCGAAGTCTTAGTTTGCAGTTTTATGCTTTTATATTTGGCTTTTGTTTGACTTTGTGCTGCTGGGTTGTTCATTGTAAAGGGTAATGCCTATAACATAAATAAGCAATATATTGTCTGGTTTGACTGGTATAAAGAAGGTGCTAGACACATTTTTTATTTTTTCTGGGGCAGTGCTCCCCAAATACACAAGCATTTCATAAGCCTGTCATTGTTCCTAACTCGTTTTACTTTTATTAGGTTTCTAGTAGTTCTTTTAATTTTCATATTTTTGTTTTTTTTTATATTATTGTCTAGTTAGTAGCAGACAGTGATGACAGGGTCTTTTGTGTTTTTGTTGTCTTATGATTTTATTCTGCACTATGGAAATGCAGAGTGATTGTGTTTTTGGCTTTTGATTTAGGAAGCTATTTTGTTTTAGATGAAGAATACAAATAGATAGACGTGGTAAATGAAATACGCCTGTGTTTTAGGCTCCATGCACACTGAAGCTGATAAACTGCAGTTTATTGGCGTTTTGGTTTTTTTATTTGTTTTTAAAGCCCATGAACTGAACTACACCTGGGTGTTTTTCAGTGTTGATGAGCTTTGAAATTTATTGTCTTTTTTTCTGAACTCCCGAAATTTGTGTTCAAAGTGCCGTTTTTCAACGTGAAAAAACGCAGAACGCCGGCGCCATAGTTTTTTAGAGTTTTTTTTATTTTTTATTTTTTTATCCATTGAAAAAAAAAAGCTGATAAAAGCTACACTGAAAAACAATGATTAAAGCTGTTGCAAAAACGCTAAAAAAAAAACGCTGCAAGGCTCCCTGCAAAGCTACTGCCGTTTTTTTTTTTTTGTTTTTTTTTTATAGCTTTTATCAGCTTCAGTGTGCATGGAGCCTAATATGTGGCATGGGTGGAACTGGTAGAATTTCCCGCTGGCCTCCCAAAGGCTTAAAGTGTTCACGTTTGAAAAAACAAAAAAAAAAAGAATGCCTATTCAGGAGAGTGGCACCTGTAGATAAAACAAACTGTGCAGCTTTGATTCAAATTGGATAACGTCCTTGCTGGAGAGGTATAGACTTTTTTACATGCCTCCTGATGCCTGGCCTTAAAAACTCCCAGGGATGGCATCCCTCTGTTTTTGCTTCTTGCTAGGACATTCCCCCATACAACCCCCTGCATGTGTATGGTCCACTATCTCCTCCATTGTAGCATCAAAGTTCGGAGCTTCTGCGACAGGGTAGAGGGAGAGAGAGAGCACACAAGGGTTGTATGTAAATGCTCTACACCTGTAGCCATTACTGCTCACCCCCACCATGCCCCCGCATGTGTAAGGCCCATTATCTCCCCTGCTGAGCTCAGGGCCACTGGGACAGTAATGAAAGCACACACTAGTGGTTTTGAATCAGATGGGAGTGTCTTGGCAACGTGGCAGGATGCTATGAGGCCACCTCCTGAGTTTTTCAGTCGACTTTGTGAGGTAACTAAAATGGCCTACACCTGTAGCAAAGACATGCCCCATGCCCCTTGTTCCTAGGAGGTTGCGAAAACACTCCCAGCCATTGCTGCTCACCCCCAGCAGATCCCTGCACGTGTATGGTCCATTCTCTCCTCTGTTGCAGCATTCACAGTTCAGAGCTTCTGCGACAGGGGAGAGAGAGAGAGAGCGCACACATAAGGGTTTTGAATCAGCTGGGAGTGTCTTAGCAACTTATTAGCAACAAGGCAGGATGGGATGATGCCATCTCTGGAAGTTTTTCAGTCGGGCTTCGGGAAGTACAGTATGTAAATGGCTTTCACCTGTAGCAAGGGCAATTTAACTTTGGACAACGCTGCACCAGCTGTTTTTATCTACAGGCACTCCTTCCCTGCATCAGCAGTTTTTTGGTTTAGGTGGACTTACCCTTTAAAGTGTATTTATTCCTTAACCACAAACTTCTCTGATTTGCTTCTTTTTTTGGTCTGGTAAATACACTGACAGCGGGAATGAAATTGTGCGAGTTCAGCTGAACTCGGCAGGATTTTATTCCCACATGTCAGTCCCGACTTCCGGGGCGATTTTCAGAGACACCTGTGCGGGTTGCTGCACAGATGTCAATGGAAATCGCACCCCGAAGTCCTAGATGGTGTCATTGCAGCCGATTTGGCATGCGATTTGTGAACCAGGGCTAAAGTAGATTTGCAGGAATCGGCTTGGGTGAGACAGGGGCTGTATTTGTATTGCTGTAAATCAAACAGTATGCAAACTTTGAAATGCACAACAGGCAACCAAAGCACTTATCTGAAAAAAAAGAGAAATGTTTTCATGACGCTCCGTATTCATAATGTTATGTCAGTATAATTTACACTAAAGTGTGACAGTTGAGGCATTCTAATGCCTGTAATCAGTCTCTTCTGAAAATGTATTTTCTCTCTTTGCTTGTAAAGACAAATCAAAAAATTCTTCTTCAATCCCCAGAAATGTGATTTCCAGAGTGTGTGAATTTGTGTCCTACGCCGGTCACTTTGGCCTTAAAGAGAACCGGTCATGGGTGACGTTTAGGAAGGATCTGAGCGGAGTCTTAAAGTGGAGGTTCACCCTAAAAACATGTATATACTATTCAATCCAGCATACTGCCGACATGCTGTTTTTTTTTTTTTTGGTTTACATACCGTCGTATAGGTATTCCCCCCCCCCCCCCGGCTTCTGGGTAGTGGATCCTGCGGGACTGGGCATTCCTATTCAGAGACTAAGTGATTGACGTGATGACAAAAGCTTCCCCCTGGCGCATAATGCGCGTCACCAGTTTCCAAAAGAAGCCGAAATGCGAGTCGGCTCTAACTGTTGACGCACGTTTTGCGCCGGGGGGAGCTTTTGTCATCACTTAGTCTCTGAATAGGAACGCCTAGTCACCCATACGACGGTATGTAAACCGAAAAAACAAACAAAAAAAAAAATGGCATACTGTACGTGTCGGCAGTATGCTGGATTGAATGGTATATACATGTTTTTAGGGTGAACCTCCGCTTTCAATGATTTATGTAGGTCATTTACATATTTAATGAAGCCTGACCGGAAAACTCCTAGGATGTTGCTAAGGCTTTGTTCAGCTATAGACTTGCTTACGGATGTCATGTGATCGTCTTAATTTTGCTTTACTTTGTATTGAGAGCCAGGGGGTCAGAGGTCACCTCATCCAAAATAATTGAAAACGAGGAGCCGGATATAAATTTAGGGCAGTATGTGCCCGGGGGACAAATGCCCGAAATGCAAGAAGTGTTCTGGCCATTCATCCCTGGTCACATGCTGCCTTCAAGGATTGGTTCGCCTTTAGCAAAAAGCTGTGATGCAGATAAGGGGCGTCCGTAGATGAGGTGCATAAATTGGCTTGCGCCTATAGGTAGGGCATCATTCAACTTTTGGTCAAAGGTGCACAGCTTGTTTTTATCTAGAGATGTCCCTTATCCGTATAGGCAGCCTTTTAAGGGCAGTATGTGACCAGGGATGGCACACTGTTTGCATTTTGGGCATTTGTTCCTGTTGACATTGCTTGGTGTACAGGCCAGTCCAGCCGCAGCAGCTTTTACGGTCTACAGCTTAGAGCGGATATCGCTCAAAAATGAAACTTTCGCTTTTTGGGGCCCCCCCTCCAGAGTCACATTTGGCACCTTTCAGGGGGAGGGGTGGAGAAGATACCTGTGTAATACAGGTATATGCTCCCACTTCCGGGCATTGATCTCTGCGGTGACCTACACCACGTCTGGTGCCCACGCTCTCCTCCCCGCTGTCTTCTGGGAGACACAGGTCCAGTGGGACTAGTGGGGACCAGTAGGATTGTGTAGTGCGACTCGCACATTCGCAGTAGGAAACCAGGAAGTGAAGCCGCAAGGTTTCATTTCCTTATTCCCTTTACCGAAGATGGCGACGGCAGCACCCGAGAGCCGAGGGACAAATCTGCTTCGGGTCCTGACATCGCGGGTGCCTTGGACAGGTAAGTGTCCATATATTAAAAGTCAACAGCTTCAGCATTTGTAGCTGCTGACTTTAAATATATATATTTTGGCGGAACTCTGCTTTAACAGATTGCCAGTAGCAGGGCTGGATGGTGCGCCTTTGACTTCTTCCCCCACCCAAATGCTGGAGTCTCATGCATCCGGGGGCTAAATGGCCAAAGTGCATGAGACCTTTATGCTATGACTGGTACACCCACCCCATGTAAACAATTGGTGGAAGTGGGTGTACGCAACCCCTGTAGCTCCTGGATGTTGGAATAAGGATATATACACCTATGTGCATGAGCTCTTAGCCTGCATAATCATTACAACATCTTGCATAAGCCTAAGGCCCCGTACACATGACCGAGCTTCTCGGCAGAATCCAGCGAGAAGCTCGCTGGGAGACATATTCTGGCGAGAAGCTCGATCGTGTGTACACTTCCGACGAGCGTCCTGTCGGGAAGCTCGTCGAGCCAAAAAAGAGAGCACGCTCTATTTTTCCTCATTTTTCAATGAGGACTTTGGCTCGACAAGCTTTTCCGACCGCTCATCGGGAACCTCGTCGGGCGGAACAATGGGTTTAGCCCGACGAGGTTCTTGTATGTGTGTACGCGGCCTAAATGTGACTGGTTCTCTTTAAGGCCTTGAAATACTTTGGTGATGTGTTGTAGCACAAATATATTGCCCCCCCCCTCTTCACCTTCCTTATCCACACAGGGGCTGATATCAGAATTCTAGAGCTGTGGAAAGTGTCTGTGTTGCTATGGGCAACACATTAGCTGTAAAATGATTGGTTGCCATTGGCGACTGGCATATTTATGTTCTGTTTTTGGTGCACAAGGCCCAATTATTTACATGCATTATAAGACTGAGAGGTGTCTGCACCCTGTGTAAACAGATGTTCTCGATGTATGATATGCATTCGCCATCAAAGCTTTATCCTTGTTTCATAATGTTTTTGTGCTTTTTTTGGGGGGGGCGATGTCAGGGGAAGGATCTAACGCACTTTACATTTCTTGTTAATGTCAACTTGTCACTAGAACTTAAGAGCTCATGAAAAAAGTGCTAACAAGAACATTACTTGTTGTCCATAGCAACCATTTTGAAATCCATAGCAACCAGGCATAATTCTTGTTTTTTTTCAACCCTGTACTGAAGCTGATTGGTTGTTATGGGTCATTAGAATTGATGTTGTTGAGGCACATTTGAACTATGTAGGCCTTGTTTGCACTTGTGGTTGGGAGGTGTTGGGAACACATGGTTGAGCCTCCTGTTACGGATCTATACCTGTTTATACTGGGCATTCTAGTGATAGGTACCCTTTATACACTCTCTGTGCCACCTTCTGATGAGCTGCATCATCCTATCATTGTAAGCAAGGAATGTTCTCCACCCTTATATGAACATGGTGGAGACTTGGCTATTCACACATTATATGCCACGTTTTTAGGGTGGATTTACCCCCCGCCCCTCTTATCTCCCATCATTGATGCAACTCATCCAAGGGGACACTACGGCTTTCTATAAGGGAATCATTCAGTGCATTGGAACGCATGGCTGACGTCTCCCCCAAAGAACTTTCCTGGCTCGTTCACTTCCACAAAACTCGGTGGATATATTTTGAAGATGATTCTAGAAATTGCAGAATAATCTATAAATGTGTGTGTGTATATAAAGAAACCTTAAATGTAAATATTCTATTTTTATGGTTGTAAGAAATAAATAAACGCTGCTTTGATGAATGAATGATTGTGTGTGTGTATTTTTATTTTGCAAACATTTTGAAATGGTTTATTGTAATACTTGTGATCGATTCACACTAGAGCTGCATGATTAATCAACAAGGATCGTTATCGCATTTTTTTCTCCCATTGCGATCTTGACAAAGTATTTCCCGATCTTTCAATGCAGAGAATTCTCTCTGCTCTGCCAAAGCCACAGCTGTAAAATCTGGGCAGTCTGCCAAGTATCAGAACATTCTTTATCAGTGGAGCTTAAACATTGTAAATATTTGTCTTTTACATCAAAGGAATAGACTTGTGTGTGTGTGTGTGAATTAAGAAAGTTTACCACTTAAACACCAAACCTTTTTTCTGACATTTGTTGGTTTCAAGTTTAAAATAATTATTTTATGCTAGAAAATTACTTGGAACCCCCAAACATTATTTAACCACTTAAAGGGTCACTAAAGGAAAACACTTTTTTTGCTGAAATGACTGTTTACAGGGTATAGAGACATAAAAGTTAACTGAATGCTTTTAAAAATGATTAAAAATAGATAAAAATCAATCATATAATGTGCCTCTAGTTTCACTTTAGTTTTTAAACTGGTTTCATGTTTCTGTGAAGTAGAGAGAAAGAGAGAGAGAGAGAGAGAGACAGAACAAAAACAAACAAATCCAGGGTAGTGTTTTGTTTTTAAAATGAATCTGAGTTTTAGACACACAGCTTAGACCACAGTGAAAATCTGCCATGAGTTTTTTTCATAAGGAGCCAGACAAGCAGGAAGTGTGGAGATCAGAGAAGTATTACAGCTACTTCAAAAACTAACAATGAGAACATGAAAACAGCACTGCACTAAGGTAAAGGAAGCTATTTAGCTAAAAAAAAAAATTCCTTTAGTGATCCTTTAAGGACCCCTTCACGCCGATATACGTCGGCAGAATGGCATGGCTGGGCACATCGATGTACCTGTACATTGCCCTTTAAGCCTAGCCGTGGGGTAGCGTGCACGCGACCTGATCCGAAGCTCCGCGACCCGCAAACCCAATCGCTGCTGGAGTCCCGTGATCGGTCCCCGGAGCTGAAGAACTAGGAGGGCCGTGTGTAAACACGGCTTCCCCGTTCTTCACTGTGGCGCCGTGATTGATTGTGTGATCCCTTTTATAGGGATACACAATCGATGTCACACCTACAGCCACACCCCACTACAGTTGTAAACACATATTAGGTCACACATAACCCCTTCAGCGCCCCCTTGTGGTTAACTCCCAAACTGCAATTGTCATTTTCACAGTAAACAATGCAATTTAAATGCATTTTTTGCTGTGAAAATGACAATGGTCCCAAAAATGTGTCACGAAAAAATCGCTGATCACCGCCATTAGTAGTAAAAAAAAAAAAATGAATAAAAATGCAATACAACTATCCCCTATTTTGTAAACGCTATCAATTTTGCACAAACCAACCGATAAACGCTTATTGCGTTTTTTGTTTTACCAGGAAAATGTAGAAGAAAACATATCTGCCTAAACTGAGGACATTTTTTTTTTTTTATATATATATATTTTTAGGGGATATTTATTAAAGCAAAAAGTTAAAAATATTGCATTTTTTTTTTTTTTCAAAATTAAGGCTCTATTTTTGTATATAGCGCAAAAAATAAACACAGCAGAGGTGATCAAATACCACCAAATGAAAGCTCTATTTGTGGGGGAAAAAAAGGACACCAATTTTGTATGGGAACCACTTCGCACGACTGCGCAATTGTCAGTTAAAGCGACGCAAAACCTGGCCGGGTCCTTTAGCTGCCTAAAGGTCCAGGTCTTAAGTGGACAAACTTAAAATAAAAAAAAATTAAAAAATTTTTTTTTTTTTTTAAAGTAGAGACCCTAGGGCAGTGGTTCTCAACTCCTGTCTTCAGGACGCACAGGCCAGATTTTAGGTATTACTTTAAGCCTCTTTCACACGGAGCGGTCCGTTTTTCAGTCCGCTCCGTGTGTGTCCGTCGGCTCAGTGGGGGGTCCCGCTGAGCTGTCGGCAGACAGGGCGGTCCCCGCACACTGTGCAGGGACCGCCCTGTCTCTCCTCCGCTCTGACCCTATTGGAAATCGGATGAAAACGTACCGTCTGTCCGTTTGCATCCGATCCGCTGGACGGAAGAAAAATAGGGTTTTCTTCCGTCCGAAAAACGGATCCAGATGGACGCGGATCTTAGGCGGACGTTAGCGGATGCATCATCCGCTAACGGACACGATCCCATAGGGGCCCATTACAAGTCCGTAAACGGACTTGTAATAAGCGGATGAACGGTCCGCTCATGTGAAAGGGGCCTTATGGCCCATACACACGATCCGAATATCGGACGAAAACGATCGTCCGATGATGGATCGTATGATTTTCGGATCGTGTGTACACTACTTTCGACAGCCGATCACGACCGTTCATCCGATTAAATTAGATCGGACAAGCGCGAAAAATTTTCTTGTCCGATTTTCGTTTAGTCAGTACAGCCGTCGTCCGACAATACAATACAAATACATTACAACATGTGACATCACTTCCGATCGTTTTTTTCTATCGTACGATAATTTTCGTGAGTTTAAAAACCTATTTTATTTTACTCGCGATTATTAAGCGAAAAAAGTCGTACGATCCGTCGGCCGATATTCGGATCGTGTGTATGGGCCATTAGGGAGATGCAGACTAGAATACTGCAATCACTGAGCAGCAAATGATATCACCTGTGATGTATTTCAGTTATCTTGCAAAACTGGCCTGTTGGTGGGTCCGGAGGACAGGAGTTGAGAACTACGGCCCTAGAGAGTAAAATGGTGGTAGACAGTTGCAATATTTTATATCGCACTGTATTAGCGCAGCGGTCTTTGTTGGGGGAAAAAATTACTTTAATGAATAAAGTGGACATGGACAATGGGAGTCTGAATTTTTTTTTTATTATTATTTCTGGTAGGCCGCATCCTGGATTAAGAATTATAATCTGTGCACATACATGTACCTGATTGTTGGAGCCACTGGGATTGCTTGAAAAAAATGTAATCCTCTTCTATAAAGGGCAATAATTATACATCATACTTTGGATGTTTTTAGATAAAATTGTACTTATTGTACTTGTCGCTGAGCGGTGACCGTTTCATCTTCTCGCTCGTCTCTTATGCCGCGTACACACGGTCGTTTTTTGCGATGGAAAAAAACGTTGTTTTTTAAAACGTCATTTAAATTGATCGTGTGTGGGCAAAACGTCGTTTTTTGTCTTCAAAAAAACGACCAAAAAAAAATTCCAACATGCTTGAATTTTTTGTGTCGTTTTTCAAAACGTTGTTTTTTGTTTCACAAAAAGTCACACGGGTGTAGCAAAAATGTTGTTTAAAACTACGTTTTTCAACCCGCGCATGCCCAGAAGCTAGTTATGAAGCGAGCTTCAATGGAAAAGAGTGGTGAACGTAACCTCGCTTTTTGTGAAAAAAACGATGGTGTGTATGCAACATCGTCTTTGAAAAGTGACGTTTCAAAAACGTAGTTTTTTACTTCACAGAAAACGTCGTTTTTATTCATCACAAAAAATGATCGTGTGTACGCGGCATTATTCCAAGCAAGAAAAATGCAAATCCCCCCACCCCGGTCAGCACATCTTCCGATTTCTCAGAGTCCAGGCTTCTTTTCAGTCATTAATTATACGGGAGGAAGGGCTGGACAGGCGAGAAGATGAGAGTTTTGATTTACGAATGTAACAAGATGAACATCTGTTTACTGGGTCTATCGTCTCCCCGAGGAGTTGATCGCGCATTTTTTATTAATGCGGAGGCCGAACGCAGATGGGGGGGATATGACGCTTGTCAGCCGGCGTGGAAGAATCCGCAGTCTTTGATGCGTGTGATGTAGAAAGGGTGACAAATGTTCCTTTCTTACCGGGGCTTTGTTCATCACTTCAGAGGGGCCGAGTGAGCAAGTCTATGAACTTCTGTTCACTTCTGCAAGAGCATGTAAACGTAAGCACAAAAGGAACATGTCTGCATCAATAAAGGAGGCGTTACCCGATTCACTGTAACCGCACATAAGCTTTAGAGTAAGCTAAATTAGCACTTAAACACTTAAGGACCGCCGATACACGTCGGCAGAATGGCACGGCTGGGCACTGGAACGAACCTGTACATTGCCTTTTAAGAGCCCAGCCAAGCTCCGTGACCACGCCCGCGAGACCCGATCGCCGCCGGTGTCCCGCGATCGGTCACAGGAGCTGAAGAACGGGGAGAGGTAAGTGTAAACACACCTTCCCCGTTCTTCACTATGGCAGTGACACTGATCATCTATTCCCTGATATAGAGAACGGTGATCAGTGATGTCACGCCTACAGCCACACCCCCCTACAGTAAGAATCACTCCCTTAGGGCACACATAACCCCTTAGTGGTTAACCACTTCACTGCCATTTTCACAGTAATTGGTGCATTTTTATAGCACTTTTCGCTATGAAAAATGACAGTCGTTCCAAAAATGTGTCAAAAGTGTCCGATGTGTCCGTCAAAATAACGCAGTCATGAAAAAAAAAAATCGCTGATCGCCGCCATTAGTATTAAAATTTTTTTTTTTTTTATAAAAATGCCATTAAACTATCCCCTATTTTGTAGACGCTATAAATTTTGCGCAAACCAATTGATAAACAAGTCCCTCTTGGACGAAACGCGTAAGGCTTGGTTGTAGCCACTTCTCATATTGCCCCTTTTTTTTGACCAGCACCATTGGGGCTTAGTTTTCCTTCTCTCCCCTACATGCTGTTTGGAGTCCTCCATTCCACTCCACCTACCCCTAAGGGGTCCACCATCATTCCCCTGCATCTACTCTTGTGAGCGGACAGCTTGGGAGAATCAGGACATCTATCCGGGATACCGTGCATCCATGACCCTCCACTGAAGACCTTTTCCACCTTCGATCCAGTCTGAGGAAGCCGAGCAGAGTACGCCCCGTGAATGTTCACGCCTTATTGATCTGACGGGCAGATCCGTGCTTTCTGTTAAGCGCAATTTATTTACATTTAGAAGGTTACGTTTTGTCTTGAGTAGGGTTGTCCCAATACCACTTTTTTTTAGGACCGAGTACAAGTACCGATACTTTTTTTCATGTACTCGCCGATACCGAATACCGATACTTTTTTTTTTAAATGTCATGTGACAGTTTTCAAACCACAATACAGACTAAGGATATTTTCTTTAGAATTATGAAGAACTCTAACTCAAGACATTATAAAAGAATAAAAATGAGTAAAAATGTTTTATTTGCTTGTCATGCAGTAGTAAAAAACTCAAAGAATTTTCACAGAACATGTTAATAAATACAAAAAAAAGTATCGGCAGAAGCATCGGGAGCATTTGCGCGAGTACAAGTACTCCCACAAATACTCGGTATCGGTCCTGATACCGATACTAGTATCGGTATCTGGACAACCCTAGTCTTGAGGATCCATGTGGTCATTCTATTATCTATTCATCTCACCATCTTTGGATGGACTTTCTAGTGTTATATCATTTTTTGGTTGTGTTTCTTACAAACATCAGTTCACTTATTTCATTTTTATTTGTTTGTTTTTGGCACTTTATCACTGTTTTAGTGCAGTGATCTGATCTTTGATTTCGTTTTCTCCGAGAGAAATCATTGTCTCTATGGTATCACAGCGCTACATTTTTTTTTCTTCTCACAAAAACAAAAACTTGCCAGCTGGTAGGGTCTCTTGGTAGAAGAGACTTTATAATGGCTTGTTCGCTCCAGGGGGTGTATTTTTATATAAAAATAAATTAATTAAAAATCTGCATAGCTGTTTTTTTTTTTTTTATGAAACTGAATTTTAATTTATTCTGTGCAAATGGGACAAAAATCAAATGTTCTATTATTGCATTCACTGACACCAGTGCTGGGGGGTTATTATTGCATTTACTGACACTAGTGCTGGGGGGTTATTATTGCATTCACCGACACCAGTGCTGGGGGGTTATTATTGCATTTACTGACACTAGTGCTGGGGGGTTATTATTGCATTCACCGACACCAGTGCTGGGGGGTTATTATTGCATTTACTGACACTAGTGCTGGGGGGTTATTATTGCATTCACCGACACTAGTGCTGGGGGGTTATTATTGCATTCACCGACACCAGTGCTGGGGGGTTATTATTGCATTTACTGACACCAGTGCTGTGGGGTTATTATTGCATTTACTGACACTAGTGCTGGGGGGTTATTATTGCATTCACCGACACCAGTGCTGGGGGGTTATTATTGCATTTACTGACACTAGTGCTGTGGGGTTATTATTGCATTTACTGACACCAGTGCTGGGGGGTTATTATTGCATTTACTGACACTAGTGCTGGGGGGTTATTATTGCATTTACTGACACTAATGCTGTGGGGTTATTATTGCATTTACTGACACTAGTGCTGTGGGGTTATTATTGCATTTACTGACACTAGTGCTGTGGGGTTATTATTGCATTTACTGACACTAGTGCTGTGGGGTTATTATTGCATTCACCGACACCAGTGCTGAGAGGTTATTATTGCATTTACTGACACTAGTGCTGGGGGGAGGGTATTATTGCATTTACTGACACTATTGCTGAGAGGTTATTGTTGCATTTACTGACACTAGTGCTGGGGGTTGTTATTGCATTCACCGACCTCTCATGTCTCCTGCACACATCCGATGTCAGGGGCTCAGTGTGTCATCTACACCAGAGAGCCCCGCCCCCTCCCCGGACTGTCACACCCCTCCACACAGGGATGACCTGGGAGGGTGTGTCCTGTGCGGCGCTCCGCCCAATAGGCAGACATCAGACCCAATAGGATGCCATCAGTCTGTGTCCTCGTAGCCCCAGCGCCTTATGTAATGCCCACCTAACGCCGAGATTGCGCCTGCTTCGTGTCCACCGTTCGCCCGGTTTGCGCCTACACACATCCCTGCAATATGGATGCCAAAGTGCATGGAATGAGAACTTTGCTGCGAGCTCTGATTGGTTAGCATGCACGAGAGGCGAGCACTTGTTGTGTGTGCGGAATGTGATTGGTTAATAGGAACGAGAGGCGGGAACTCTCTGTGTGATGGGTCTCTGATTGGTTAGCAGACACGACAGGAGGGAACTCTGTGTGGGAGATCTGATTGGTTAGCAGGCACGAGAGGCGGGAACTCTCTGTGTTTGGGAGATCTGATTGGTTAGCAGGCACGAGAGGCGGACACTCTCTGTGTGTGGGAGATCTGATTGGTTAGCAGGCACGAGAGGCGGGAACTCTTTGTATGTTGGAGATCTGATTAGTTAGCAGGAACGAGAGGCGAAATTCTCTGAATGTGGGGTTCTGATTAGTTATCAGGCACAAGAGGCGGGAACTTGCTGTATGTGCGAGCTGTGATTAGTTGGTAGCAGGCATGAGAGGAGGGACCATTCTGTGGGCGCCTATAATCAAGTTGTGCTCTCTGACTCCCTCTGCTGGTAACTCCCAGCGCATATACATGCACCCGCCTATAACAGAGACTTGGCCAAGGTTCCTAGTTCTCTGGCTCCTCTGCTGGTAACTTACAGCGCTACAGCCACCTATAAAGAGAGAGTTGGTGGCGTTCTGCTCTCTGGCTCCTCTGCTGGTAACTTACAGCGCTACAGCCACCTATAAAGAGAGAGTTGGTGGCGTGTTACTCTCTGGCTCCTCTGCTGGTAACTTACAGCGCTACAGCCGCCTATAATAGAGAGTTGGTGGCGTTCTGCTCTCTGGCTCCTCTGCTGGTAACTTACAGCGCTACAGCCACCTATAAAGAGAGAGTTGGTGGCGTGTTACTCTCTGGCTCCTCTGCTGGTAACTTACAGCGCTACAGGCGCCTATAATAGAGAGTTGGTGGCGTTCTGCTCTCTGGCTCCCCTGCAGGTAACTTACAGCGCTACAGGCGCCTATAATAGAGAGTTGTTGGAGTTCCGCTCTCTGGCTCCCCTGCTGGCAGCTCCCAGCACCCACAGCGCTCAGACTACAATTCCCGGCGTGCGCTGCTCCCTCGCTCTGACTGGCTGAGCTGGAAAGGCGCTCCGCGATTGGCTGTTCGCTCTTCACCTCAGCTCGGCACACTGCGCAGGCGCCCGAGCTGTCAGTGAGGGAGAACCCCGCCGGTGATAATAATGGGGGGCAGCGAGAGTACCGGGAGGAAAGTGTCCTTCGGGATGGATGAGGAGGACAGGGTGCGGGTTCTGCGAGGAGTCCGGGTGAGAGGAAGCGCTGGGCTCCATGTTGGGTGTCACTTGGAGGGGGGAGGAGGAGGAGGGGTGCCCCTTTATAAGTCATGACCACCACACAGCTATGTGAGCTCCACGAGGAGCCCCCCACCATACAGGCCTGTCATTGGTGGGAGATGAGGAGTGCGCCTATAAGAAGTCTCTGTACTAATGTGTCCTCCCTGTTATGTTTTATGGGGAGTGCCCCTTTAAGAAGAATGCCCTAGAAGTCCCATTACTAGTAGTTGTGTCCCTTTAACCACTTAAGCCCCGGACCAAAATGCTGCTAAATGACCCAGAGGCGTTTTTACAATTCGGCACTGAGTCGCTTTAACTGACAGTTGCGCGGTCGTGCGACGTGGCTCCCAAACAAAATTGGCGTCCTTTTTTCCCCACAAGTAGAGCTTTCTTTTGGTGGTATTTGATCGCCTCTGCGATTTTTATTTTTTGCGCTATATACAAAAATAGAGCGACATTTTTGAAAAAAAATCAATATTTTTTTACTTTTTGTTATAAGAAAAATTGAATAAACTAAATTTTAGTCAAACGTTTAGGCCAAAGTGTATTCAGCCACATGTCTTTAGTAAAAAAAATAAAAAAAAATCGCAATAAAAAAAAAAAAGCTACCTAGCGGGAACAGCGACACTAATACAGCGATCAGAAAAATGATCGCTTAGTGACACTGGCAATAGGGGGTGAAAGGGTTAACTAGGGTGGTGATCAAGGGGTTAAAACTTTATTAGGGGGGGTACGGGGGCTACCCTGAACCTATCACTAACTGCCTGTCACACTGCCCCTAAATGCAGTGATCAGTACATATATGATCACTGCATTCTGTGACAGGGGGGAGGGGGGGTGATCGGAAGGGGTTAATGTGCCTATGTGTCCTGGTGTCTGTGTAGTGTTCTGCAGACTCACTGTGTGATGTGATCTCTCCTCAGCGTTGGTTGAAAATACCGCCGAGAGGAGAGATCACATCGCTTCCTCCTTCCTGTGTTTACACAGGAGGAGGAAGTGACACGCAGGGGGAGTGCGCGGATTGGCTAGGAGCGATCCGGAGGGGGTGGACAAAAACGAACAGCCGCCCCCTCATCCCGGATCGCTCGCACAGCCACGGGGACCGCCGCAGGTACCAGGGGGGTGGTGGTCCCGATCGGACCCCCAACCTACGTCTAGGCAGGGACGTACAGGTACGCCAATGTGCCTGTACGTGCCATTCTGCCGACGTATATGTACATGCGGCGGTCCTTAAGTGGTTAACTGACAATTGCGCGGTCGTGCGACGTGGCTCCCAAATGAAATTGGCGTCCTTTTTTCCCACAAGTAGAGCTTTCTTTTGGTGGTATTTGATCACCTCCTGCGGTTTTTATTTTTTGCGCTATAAACAAAAAAAGAGCGACAATTTTGAAAAAAAATTCAATATTTTTTACTTGTTGCTATAATAAATAGCCCAATTTTTTTTTTTTTTTAAAAACATTTTTTTCTCAGTCTAGGCGATACGTATTCTACAATAAGCGACTGGTTTGTGCAAAAGTTATAGCGCCTACAAAATAGGGGACAGAATTATTGTTAATTTTTTTTTTTTTTTTTACTAGAAATGGCGGCGATCTGCGATTTTTATTGGGACTGCGACATTATGGCGGACACATCGGACACTTTTGACACATTTTTGGGGCCATTCACATTTATACTGCGATCAGTGCTATAAATATGCACTAACTACTGTATAAATGTGACTGGCATTGAAGGGGTTAACACTAGGGGGTGAGGAAGGGGTTAAATGTGTACCCTGCATTGTGTTCTAACTGTGGGGGGGGAGGTGGTGACTGGGGGAGGTGACCGATCTGTGTACCTATGTACAAGGTACACAGATCGGTCTCCTCTCTCCCTGACAGGACATGGATCTGTGTGTTTACACACACAGATCCACGTCTTTGTCCTGTAACCGCTGATCGCGAGTGCTTGGCGGACATCGTGGCCGCCAGGCACGCGCATCGGCATTCCTGGGATGCTTCGAGCACGCCGCTGGTGGCGCTCGCGCGCCCCCCAGTGGCCTGGAGGAGCGGAGGTTGTAAAAAGATGGCGGCTCAGAGAAGTAGAACCACCCTGCGGCCGTACATAGTACGGTCATCAGGAAGTGGTTAAGAAACATCCCCTATAAATCTCATTACTAGTGGGTGTGTCCACCTGACCCTCCCTTCTAGATCGTAAGCTCTAACGAGCAGGGCCCTCTGATCCCTCCTGTATTAAATTGTATTGTGACTGCACTGTCTTCCCTGATGTAAAGCGCAAACTGATGGCGCCATATAAATCCTGTATAATAATAATAGTGGTTGTGCCCCTTTAAGAAGCATGCCCTATAAGCAGAGGTGTATTTAGGTTTTGTGCTGCCCTAGGCCTGACTAAACTCGTGCACCCCTAATTTAAGCCTATGACCCACCCCACGGCCACACCCTGTGTTGTTTAAGACCCGCCCTGAGATTTTCGAGTGAGGACACTAGTTCTGAGGGTAGTTGGATATACACCATGTAACCATACACTAGTGTATAGTAAAATACGGACTTTCTAGGCGTAGTACAGTTAAAATTGAATTATTTATTACATACAAAAAAAGGAAAACAAAGTATATATTAATTAAAACATGAGCTGTCACAGAAAGTGGCAGTTGATTAGCACATGTCAGAGTGAGACAGACCACAAGAAAGTATTTGTACATATATATACACAAGGTAACCAAAACGTAGATGTTTCACATCTATTATAGTTATGTAGAATTTTGGGAACCGATACAGTTTCTATAGGTGGGGTGTCGCACGATGGTTAGCCCAACAATGTTTCGCATTTTTGACGCTTCTTCTGGAGCTTATTTTTTTTTTTATAATTTTTTTTTTTTCATATATATATATATACACCACTACTCACTCAATATCTGTATTTAAAAGCTCCATTAGTCTCATTACTAGTGGTTGTGCCCCTTTAAGAAGCATGCCCCATAAGTCTCATTACTCGTGGTTGTGTCCCTTTAAGAAGAATCCCCTATAAGTCCCACTACTAGTGGTTGTGCCTCCTTCAAGAAGCATGCCCCATAAGTCCCACTACTAGTGGTTGTGCCCCTTCAAGAAGCATGCCCCATAAGTCCCACTACTAGTGGTTGTGCCCCTTCAAGAAGCATGCCCCATAAGTCTCACTACTAGTGGTTGTGCCCCTTTAAGAAGCATGCCCCATAAGTCTCATTACTAGTGGTTGTGCCCCTTTAAGAAGCATGCCCCATAAGTCTCATTACTAGTGGTTGCGCCCCTTTAAAGGTAGTGTCCCTTTAAGAAGCATCCCTATAAGTCTCATTACTAGTGGTTGTGCCCCTTTAAGAAGCATGCCCCATAAGTCCCACTTCTAGTGGTTTTGCCCCTTTAAGAAGAATGCCCCATATGTCTCATTACTAGTGGGTGTGCCCCTTTAAAGGTAGTGTCCCTTTAAGAAGCATCCCTATAAGTCTCGTTACTAGTGGTTGTGCCCCTTTAAGAAGCATGCCCCATAAGTTCCACTACTAGTGGGTGTGCCCCTTTAAGAAGCATGCCCCAATAAGTCCCACTACTAGTGGGTGTGCCCCTTTAAAGGTAGTGTCCCTTTAAGAAGCATGCCCCATAAGTTCCATTACTAGTGGTTGTGTCCCTTTAAGAAGAATCCCCTATACGTCTCATTGCTAGTGGTTGTGCCCCTTTAAGAAGTATCCCCTATAAATCTCTTTTCTAGTGTCCAGGGGCAGACTGACAACTCATGGGGCCCCCGGGCAATAGAAGATTATGGGGCCCCCAGGCTTAGAGATGGCCACCGAGCCAGTTGGTAGTGCAGAGGCGGGGCAGCTAAAATCTCTGGATTTTCACATCAAAAGCATGTAGATTTTGGACATATCAGGGACACAGATTTTTACATACTGTCCCTGGTTTTAATGAGCCTGGCAACCCTGATGGGGCCCCCTAGTGGCATGGGGCCCTTGGGCAGTGCCCAAGTTCCTCAATGGTCAGTTCGCCCCTGGTCGTGTCCCTTTAAGAAGCATCCCCTACAAGTCTCATTACTAGGGGTTGTGTCCCTTTTAAGAAGCATGCTTGCTATCATTATAAGCTCATGATTGGTCTCTTCCTGTAGTGAGCAGTAAATGACCCTGATTGTGTGGAGTGCCCCTTTAAATGCTGGCTTGCAGCACCTATACATGGTCATCTGAGCGGGATCTCAATAAATGGTTTAACGTTTCTTGTATGGGGAGTGCTGCTCTAAGGAATACATCACACCTCTTATTTGGGGTCCTCCGGTGACAACATCACAATGGAATTCCAGCCTCAACCTAACTGGTCATAAAAAAAAATATATTATTAGTGTGGATCACTTCGGGGGGAATGTTTTCTTCTCACAAAATTGATGTTTCACTTTATGTTCCGTCTTCAATGGCAGCCCCATGTTTTTATCCTCGCAGATTTACTTTAAAAGAGAACCTGTCACAAAGTAAACCGAGTTTCTCAGAACAGCGATTTTTCTAAGCCCACTTATAAATTTCAGTTGGGTGACATCCCATCCATCCAGATCTGATCCGTGGCACGCTTCATGAAAACTTATAACCAGTTGGTGCCCTGAGATATAACACACAATATACTTTTATTTCCTCCAGCTGACTGATGACCTTGTCAGCCGAATGAAGGAGTCTTCACCACAAAAAGGGGAGCAGAATCTGTCGCCGACGTTGGACCATCCCCCGCCTCCGCAGTCGTCTCTTTCGAGGGGCGGACCTGCACCCTCTGCATCAGATTTCCGAGCCAAAACTGAGGGTAGGCAATGTTTCTGTGTTTTTGTTTTTTGCTATTTAAAGCAGGGTTTGACAAATTTGCTTGGAATCCAAGGGCCAGCTAAAAAAGTTAGGAGCCAGAAACGCTCTTCGTCCCGCCGAGCTTGCGCGCAGAAGCAAACGCATATGTGAGTAACGCCCACATATGAAAGCGGTGTTCAAACCACACATGTGATGTGTCGCCGTGATTGGTAGAGCAAGAGCAATAATTCTAGCCATAGACCCTCCTCTGTAACTCACAACATGCAACCTGTAGAATTTTTTTTAAACGTCGCATATGGGGGTAAAAGTCTGTCGGCATTCCACAAGCAGACGCAATTTTGAAGCGTGACATGTTGGGGATCAATTTACTCGGCGTAACATTATCTTTCACAATATATAAAAAATTGGGCTAACTTCACTCTTGTCTTATTTTTTTTAATTAAAAAAGGGTATTTTTTTTCCAAAATAGTGCGCTTGTAAGACCGCTACGCAAATACGGTGTGACAGAAAGTACCGACCACCATTTTATTCTCTACGGTGTTGGAATAATAAAAAAATATGTATGTATGTATGTATGTGTGTTTGGGGGTTCTAATTGGAGGGAAGGGAAGGAGACCGCAGTGAAAAACACAGGGAAAGCTCCATTAACATTGCTGGTTGTCTTGTCTGTCATACCAACGGCCACCACAAGATGGTGCCAGATCACAGAAGGAAGCATAGGCCTGCAGAAGGACGCAAAGCCACGGCCTCAATTACTGGCCGACGCGATCGTGCGGCGGGGAGGTGGGGGCGCACGGAGACACAGGATGGGGTATACTGTGTCTCTGTGCGCCCCCACCTCCCCAGCCGCGCGATCGCGTCGGCCGGTAATTGAGGCCGCGGCTTTGTAGCCTTCTGTAGGCCTATGCTTTCTTCCCCAGGCGCCAGGTCGCTAATTCTAGTCGCAATAACGACCTGGTGCCAGATTTCGCCAACTCTGATTTAAAGGTTTGTGAGAATAGGTGTTACGGTTTTACAGGCCCATCCCCTGCACTGTAATCGCTTACTCTGATTTCACTGCACACTGTGAGCTTCTCGCAATGTGTATTAGAAATGTCAGTAAGTCAGATAATGCCCACCTTATTTCTTGGCTACAGGACATCCAGCATCACCTAGCCTTTTTCTTCCCAGCCTTACTGTCTCTGGTCTGCCCCTTTCATTTATTGGATTTCAGTTATTTTAATCCTTGAGTAGGGGGTCTTCCATAGGTGTGCCCAGCCATAGGCATTAAGGTGTGCACCTCAAAGCTCAAACACATATGCGGTGTCAGTTTAAAAAAAAAAATATATATATTGTATATACTCAAGTATAAGCCGAGGCACCTACTTTTACCTAAAAAAATAAATAAAAAAAAAGGGAAAACTTGAGTATAAGCCTAGGCTGTCCATCTGCATGTCTCACTGTGCCTCACGGTGTCCATGCCTCACTGTGCCCATGCCCATGCCTCGCTGTGTCCATGTCCATGCCTCGCTGTGCCCATGCCTCGCTGTGTCCATGCCTTGCTGTGTCCATGCCTAGACTTACATTTAACATGGGAGTATATAGAAGGGGTGCCCGACTTTGAAAAATCGGTACTCCCCTCGTTTTTTTTAGGAGCCCTGTTAGGGGGCTTTGGTGAAATATCAGGGGTCTTAACAGGGGGAATCTGCACCACATGGGGTGATTAGGGTGTGTCCAGGCACACCTGACACACCCTGTGCGCACGCCTATGGGGTCTCCAAACTTTCTAAAGAAAGAGCCAGTTTACTGCCCTTCAGACTTTTGGGGGGGGGGGGGGGCCTGACTGTGGCCATTGGGAATAGACAAACTCTCAGAAGCCAGCCAATGGTATGTGAAGAGAGGAGTGCTCTGATCATTACATACTACCTGGTCAATCTGTGTTGAACTTTTTGGACTACAAATCTGTATAATGCAGAATATAAAAAACAAGTAAACTGTGTTTTTCTATTTCTAGCAGTCCTGCATTGTTCTTACTTTATTACTTATTGCAACACAAATTGCCACCTAAAAAGACAGTTTTAACACAGCGCTCAGTGTCTGACCCTTTCTTTTTCGCCCTGTAGAACTTGGAGTAATGAGTTCTTTGTTACAGGTACACAGGGTCCATCTGCTGGAGGAAGCAAAAAGACGCCTACGTATGCAGAGGAGGAACTGTACAGAAGGTAAGAGTCATTTTTTTAAAGATTACCAGTTCTGGTGAAGCATTGCTCAGAAAAGGGAAGCAAATGACAAGGACTAGTCCCTAGTATTCTCTATGGCAGTGATGGCGAACCTCGGCACCCCAGATGATTTGGAACTACATTCCCATTATGCTCGCAGAGTGCATGAGCATCATGGGAAATGTAGTTCTAAAACATCTGGGGAGCCAAGTTTCGCCATCACTGGTCTATGGTCTCTCTGCAGCTGATCTTTTCCCAATTACTGACTTGCTAAGCCTTCACCTGCAGTGTGTCACTAAGTAGAGGTGGCCATCTTCATTGATATACAAAAAGAAAGGTGCATCCCTCAGAACAGGGGAATACCAACAGTCAGGGCGAAGTCCATAGGTGGGTGCTCAAGCAGCGGTGTCCTCCAAACAACACCCAAATGGGTAGATAAAATAGAAAAATATCCGGCAACTCCAATCAGTAAGAAATATTTATTGGCACATATGGGAAAATAAAAAATCGGACACATTTCAAGTGAAGAGCCTTGATCACTGCAGCGACCAAGGCTCTTCAGCCGAAACGCGTCTGCCCCCCCCCCCCCCCCCCCCCCCCCATGTGCCAATATTTCCTACGGATTGAAGTTGCTGGCTATTTTTTTTATTTTATCTGGCCATCTTTATTGAGTTTTGCTTCCTTATGTCAAAGCCACTCCCCCAAAGAGTGGCGGTCTGATGACTGGTTAGATAACGGTGGAAAAGCAGCAGGAGAAAAGGACAAAGCACACATTGAATGGGGCCGAAGCAGGGAAATCCTTACACTGCGGGGGACCTTGGGTACAGCTTGCCCTCCAGCAAGGAAAACAGTGAGTGCACTGCAGAATATACAGCTATGAAGTTACATAGCCACAGTACCTAGGTACGGCCTTATATATTAAAGTGGTTGTAAAGGCTGAAGGTTTATTACCTTCATGCCTTCAGTGTACAGCTGCCTCCTCAGCCCCCCTAATACTTGCCTGGGCCGATCTCGATTTAGTGATCTCTATGAGGGCCAAGGCTTTCCCAGGTCTCTCCCTCTTTATTGGCTGAGATGCAGCAGGAGCCATTGGCTCACGCTACTGTCAACCACAGCCAGTGAGGCAGGAGCAGGGTGGATGGGCTGAGCTGTGCTCTTTGTGTCTTACGGACATAGAGAACCAGCTCTAAAGTGAGCACACACGAGTCCCGGCATAGCAAGCTGCTTTCTATGGGGGGCGCTCAGCAAGGGGACGGGGGGGAATGTGTGCCAGCGGGGGACATGAGAAGAGTAGGATCTGGGCTGTTCTGTGCAAAACCATTACACAGAGCAGGTAAGTATAACAGGTTTGTTTATTTTATTTTTATTTTTTTCCTTTACAGTCACTTTAAATATAACCTGTGAATTTTTAATGACAGATCCCCATTAACCTCCAACACTTGCTTTCCTATGTTAGACATGTTTGGATTTAGACTGTATCATTGGTTGGGTGCAGATAGTATCTAAGGCCTCGTACACACGATGGGATAGCCAGAGGACAACGGTCTGATGGACCGTTTTCATCGGTCAAAACCGATCGTGTGTGGGCCCCATAGGTTATTTTAACCTTTAGGTTAAAAAAAAAGCCAACTTGCTTTAAAATTAACTTATGGATTCCTAACCGATAGGTCAAACCCGATCGTTAGTAGGCACGACCATCGGTTAAAAATCCACGCATGCTCAGAATCAAGTCGACGCATGCTTGGAAGCATTGAACTTAATTTTTTTGAGCACGTCGTTGTGTTTTACGTCACCACGTTCTGATACGATCGTTTTTTTAACTGATGGTGTGTAGGCACATCAGACCATCAGTCAACTTCATCATTTAACTTAAGACAACTGTCCTTCAGACCGTTCTGATCGGATGGACTGATCGTGTGTACAAGGCTTTAGGCTGTCATAAATGGATAACTTGATGACATTGTGAGTACGTAACCCAGTGAATACTTTTTCTTATGATATGTTTTATTTTAATATTCTCAGATATGAGAGGGAACAGGCCATCATCCAGGAAGAGCTCGCCCGACTCTCCCAAAGAGAGCATGAGGCAGTGCAGGAGAAATACACATCGGCCATTTTGCGGGAGAAGAATTACACCAACCAGGAGCGCCGGAGAGCTGAGCAGCTGGTGAGTTTTAGATGCACGTTGTGTTGTCCCCCCCCGCCCCCCCATAATATGACTTGGTACTGAATTTAGAAAAAGCATTCATTGCCTGTGTTTTTGTTGTCTTATGACGGTCCATGCTTCGAAAGTCTCTGTTGTACCTATTGAGAAGTGTTCACCTTGTGCTGGTGGCCACATTCTGTCAAAGCATACGTTGAGTCATTTAGGGCACCTTCATACCGTGCTAACGTGCGTTGCGTTAAATCTGAACTCCGGTAGAAATTTTGAAGCGTTCTTATGACATTGCTGACCATCAATAACTATGGTCATCTTTATTAAACTACTGCTGCAGCCATTGTGAAATCACTGTGAGGAACCAGCATATTAATGGCGGCACAGTGGTGTAGTGAGTAGCGCTCTCACCTAACACTAAAAAGGGTCGTTGGTTCGAATCCCGACAACGACACTACCTGCCTGGAGTTTGCATGTTCTCCCTGTGCCTGTGTGTGTTTCCTCCGGGTCCTCCGGTTTCCTCCTACACTCCAAAGACATGCTGGTAGGTTAATTGGCTTCCATCTAAAATTGGCCCTAGTATATGAATGTGAGTTAGGGACCTTAGATTGTAAGCTCCTTGAGGGTAGGGACCGATGTGAATGTACAATGTATATGTAAAAGCCCTGCGTAAATTGAAGGCGATATACAAGTACCTAAATAATATTAAGGTCCCAGTGTCTCTTATTTCCTCTGTGTAAGACCAATGGCCACTCTGCTGCTTCTTCCTCAGGCCACCGGTCCTGTAACATCCTTGGTAACCCCTTTTTTTTTTTTTTCATTGGTGAACATAGCTACCTCACTGCTGGTTGTAGTGGAAGAATCCAGAATTCTCAGACTCCCGATCTGTCTGATCCACTAGGCTCTGTCTGGCTGAGCAGCGTACATCGATGTGGTGTATTCAAGCATCGGCAACAATCCCGCACATGCTCAGGTCTATTCCCCCCCACATTCAGGCCTACTAGTGGTTACAGTTTATATTTAATGATGAATATTGTACTCCATATCATCAGATATTGGGGATTTCCTAAAACCATCTCCCTTAGCCTGGACATGGCTCCAATTTCTATTGCACAACAATGATGAAACCTTCTTTTACAGGGTTCCTATCTGTGCACTGTGGTGTGCTGCAATTATATTCTGACAGCAGCAACCTAAACCATATAACCGTATACAGCCAACATATATAGCCAATAAAAAATCTGTGTCAGAAAAAAGTACATAAAGTGCTCCAAAAAAAATGTTCATTCCATAATGGACCTTTCTACAAACGCACTGCTCCGTGCTCAAATATAAACCGATAAAGTGCTCCAAAACTCCCTTGCCATGAAGTGTGACACACAACCCTCTTGTGTCCTTACTCACCAGAAGAAATGGACACCCAGCTTTTCAGCATATGGGTCTAACACGCTTTGTTCTGGTGAGGGGGTACAATGGATCCTCTCTCTCCTCCTGGATGTCCTACTACCGTGTTTCCCCGAAAATAAGCCTGGGTCTTATATTAATTTTGGCAACAAAAGACACAGTAGGGCTTATTTTCAGGGTAGGTCTTGCCATGTAATGTGCTGTCTTCTATCCCCCTCTCCCTCCCTGCCTGTCAGGAATCCCCATTGTGAACGGAGTTAAAAATGCTTGTAAAATCCTATAATCCACTCTATTACAGTATTGTATAATGTACAATGTGTGTTTTTGAAAATATAATTCTGCCAAATACATTTGTTATAGTGCCGCTTTGCGCTTCTGTTACCCGCTGGAGCTCTCTTCCCCCACAATTATATTACAGAAACACACACATTGTATGGATTATAGGATTTTTACAAGCATTTTTAACTAGGGCTTATTTTCGGGGTAGGGCTTATATTGTAGTCCTCCTGGAAAATAACGCTAGGTCTTATTTTCAGGGGAGGTCTTATTTTTGGGGAAACGGGGTACAAGCTGGTAACCTGAGGTATGCAGCTGCCGCTTAACAGTGACTGCCTTGTACTCGAATCAGGTGAATTTGCCTAGGATGATGATGGCGCTTTCATTCAGCCACAGAGAGCCTTTCTCCTCCTTTACACCAGTACCATCCAGTGTATTGGTCCATTATGGAATGAACATTTTCCCTGGAGCAGAATTTGTGTTGGATTTTTTAATCGTTTTAGTATATTGCCTATATATGTTGAATGTATACTGTAATGACACTGATGTACGGTGGGGGGGTTATTATGCAAACATGAGATTTGGTGATATGCCAAAATGAAATTTTACTGACTGGTCCTCCATACGTTTTAATTCAAGAACCATTCTTTAGATTAAAAGCATCTTAAAGGGGTGTTCCAGCCAAATGTTATGTTTATTAAAAGTCAGCAGCTACAAAAAGTGTAGCTGCTGGCTTTTAATAAACATTCACTTACCTTCTCCACGTTCCAGTGGCGCGCCGGGCCGGTGTCTTTATTCTAACTGTGGGCACCCACTGCGCATGCGCGAGCGGCACTGCGCATGCGGCGCGGCCCGCCGCTGATTGGACAGGCGATCGTCTAGGACCTGTCGGTGTCCTAGGCGGTCGCCTACAGGGAGGGGCTGCTGTAGGCGATTAAGCTTAATCGCCTAACCAGCCCCTCAGCGGAAGGAGGAAGTGGGACAGGAAGTCCCACTCCTCCTGAAGCCCCCACTCCCCCCCCCCAAAAAAAATTACATGCCAAATGTAGCATGTAAGGGGGTGTGGAGTGGATTAAGCGGAAGTTCCATTTTTGGGTGGAACTCCGCTTTAAAGCCTTCCATGGGATCTACCAAAAGTTTTGTAGAAGCTCTCAAAGGCTTCCTTTTTTGAAGCAGTATGAGGAAGATCTGTAGGCTTTTGTTATTCCGTACTGTTATACACACTCAGAAGCTTGGAGTCAGCGTGAGCTCAGTCAGTTGGCAAAGCTTCAAATTTATGCAATCTCCGACACTCAGTGGGGTGTATTTACTAAAACTGGAGGACTCAGAATCTGCTACAGCGGTGCATAGTAGCCAATCGGCTTCTAACCCCAGCTTGTTCAGTTAAAGGGTTTGTCATTTTTTTTTTTTTATCTTAATAGCTTCCTTTTACCTTAATACAGTGCTGTTTTTTCATGTCCTCATTGTTTGTTTTTGCTCTCAAGTTGCTGTAATCCTTCTCTGATCTCCACACTTCTTGGTTGTCTGTTTCCTGATCACCACAGTCCTGTGAACTTTCTCTCTGTGGTCACTAATCAAGGAGGTGTGATTACTGTGTGTCTAAAACGCCTCAGCACCAATCACTTTTGTTTTCCAAACCATCGCTGCCCTCTATTGGCTCTGTGGCTCCGTAAGGCAGAGAGACAGGAAACCACAGCAAAAACTAAACTAAATTGCAGGTACATTATATGATTGATTTTTATCCATTTTTAATCGTTTTTAAAAGGAATCCGTTAACTATTATGTCTCTATACCCTGTAAACAGTCATTTCAGCAACACAAAAATGTTTTCCTTTAAGCTTTGACAATAAAACCTGCAAGTTGATTGGTTTCTATAGAGAAGTGCACCTGATTTTGACTCTCCAGCCTTAGGCCCCTTTCACACTTGTGTGACTAGTCCTGCGACTTGGGACTGCAAAGTCGCATTACAAGTCTTTCCCCATGTTTTCCGATGAGTACCCTTCATGTCTGTGTGACCTCAAGGTATTCCCTGTACTCCTTTTGTCCGGCGTTGATGTCCATAGACCTCAAGTTTACACAGGCATTCCCTGAAATCGAGGGAAAATCACAGCAAAACCATGCAGTGTGAAAAGGGCCTTAGTAAATAAAGTGTCAGGTTTAGACAGGGCTAATAAAAGCATTTAATATACCAGCTGGCATAATTAAAATACTTTCAAGATTCTTACATAAGCTCAATTTTGATTGGTTGCCATTTAAAATAATAAAAAAAAATGCTTGCCTTGGCAAAACATTCTGCTGTGCGCTGGCACTAAACTCACACTGCCCAGATTTTATAAACATCCTTCATTTTTTGATAAATGAAAGCTATATCACAGTGAGCGATGTAAGTTTGCTTTGTTCTTTTTTTGCCAGTGTCAGCTTTTCAGCTTCGACTTGCTTCTGTACTATAGAGCGTCTCCCTGCTTATGAAAGCTTTTGTTTTATGCTGTACTTGCTTCATCTTCTGAGCTTTGATGGATATTAGCATGCCGTCTCTAGTCAGAACTGCTGCTGCTGATTGGTGTCTCCATCACATTGCTTAGCCTTGGCTATAGTTTGAAGTTCTAAACCCAATCAATAAAACCTCAGACAAGTTTGAACTTGTTGGTGACATTTTCAAAAGTTTTCTCTCCTTTTTTAAATCCGCATTTATTGAAAGTATGTCAGGTGATCCTGCCATGAGGGTGCTTATTAAGGCACTTCCTGCTATAGGGTGACAACATGCTGTCTCTGCCTCTCCAGCTCTGCCCCTGCATTGTCACCTTGTCACATGGACTCCTGATGGAGACTACAAGTGTCTGTAGAATTACAATACAGCTATCACTAGAGTGCATTTAGATAGTAAGTGTCAGGTGGTGTGAATGGACCCATAAAGTAGAAGTATGGAATAAATAAAAAAGCAACCTTCATACTTACCTCCCATAGTGTAGCAGCAGTGCTGAGAAGCAGCTGCCTCACCTTGGCTCTAAGGCTGCATTCACACCTTTGCGTAGGCGATTTGCGGCGCTTTGTACCGCGATTTGCGGCGACAAAACGCGTCGTCTTTAAATCGCGTTTTTTTTTTAACAGTCATTGTCGGCTATGCCGAACGCCGAAGCCACCCGATACGCGCGTCAAAAAAGGGCCCGGGACTTGTTTGAAATTCGACGTACGGCGTTCTGCGTTAGGAGATGTGAACCGTCTCCATAGAGAACAATGTTATTTCGACCCTCCGGCATATTGTAGCGTCGCGCTTCAGGCGACAAAACGCCTAGGTGTGAATGGACAACGTGACAAGATATCCAAAATGGGTACAAGTTGGCCATAAAGTACAATCTTCGATAAAAAAACAAAAAAAAAAATTAAACGCTACAAGAATCGGAACTGACATATATTAACGCACACAATAAAACCTCTTTTTTTTTTTTATATATTTTTGAAAAAAGGGAGAGAATCACCCTAAGGTGCCTGAGAAAAAAAGGAAGATGTGAATGGAGAGGAAATAAAGGAAGGGGACAGAGGGAGGGGCGAAATTATTGGGCAAATGGGGGGGCGACGTGGCTTCAAATTGTATCCAGTACAGGTTAAGATAACATGAGAGATGGTAGGTGGAGAATGTTTTTTTTTTTTTTTTTCCATATATTAGGGATGCCTGCCCTGGCGGCATTAAGTAAATGCTTTAGAAGTGACTTAAGATATGTCTTGCTGGACATGGGGGGTCAAGTTGAAAAGCACTGCAACAGGGTTGTCAAGAAGGGAGATGTGCGTTAGTTTGCGAACATTTTGTAGAACATCCTGGAGATCTTTTGTCAGTGCCTTGCCACCCATAGTTGATTGCTTCATTTGCACTATCGGGGACTGACATGCTCCAGGAAAGCTCTTTTCATGCTGAGCTAATTAAAATGACTACAGATGATCACAGTTGAAAGGCAAATGGGGGGGATATATATATATATTTTACCTCTAGTGAGTTGCCAGTTTATAAGGTGGTGGTGTTGTAACAAATTGGTGGAATAATAGTTACAGGGAGCCACGGTTGAGGGATAAACACACGGGAATAAGTTCAATAACACTAAATATATTCACTGGGACTTGATAGTCATGTGTGTGTGTGTGTGTGTGTGTGTGTGTGTGTGTGTGTGTTTTTTTTTAAGTTCATATTGTGGGTTTATATTATTTATTTTATTTTGATTTCACATTGTTGGGACATTTTGATTTTCTTCAAGCACTATATATTTGTGTGTGTGTGTGTGTATATAATTATATATATATATATATATATATATATATATATATATATATATATATATTTTTTTTTTTTTTTTTTTTTTTTTTTTTTTTTTTTTCTTACACAGGACTGCAGCTCAAATTTAAGGTTCTTAAAGGTTTTTTTTGTGAATTTTTTTGGTGCTTAATGATTGGGACACATATCAATTGTTATCACTGAATAGGAATTTGGAGGGTATTTGGTGATGACCATTTTTGATCAGTAGTTGGCACAGTCAGCACTTTCTTTTTCTATATTTAACATCCCACTTTAGGGTGGGACATTCTTTTGACTACAGCAAACTTACTAATTTAAAATTTATTTATTTTTTTGCGCCGGTGACTCGCATTTTTTTTACAGATGAGCTACACCTGATTGAGTTTACAAGAAGGGGGGGGGGGGTGTGATCCTTTTCCCAACTCAGTGATTTCTGTTTTTTGTTTTTTATCTGGTGTTGGTGTTCATCTTTCACTTGGATGTTATAAGCTGCGCTGAGTAAAAAGGGGTGGATAAAACAAAAAATTATGTCTGTCTTCATTTCAGGCTGCAAATCAACAAAATGTGATTATTTTAAAGGGTTGGGGACAGGGCTGATTATTCTCTACACCCACAGTACATGTATTTCCTCATATGCAGCTATGATGTTATATTGGGCCTCTTTATGGTCCTAAACAAGTGAATTTATACACATATAAAAAAGGAATGCTTTTATCCAATGTTGATGTTTATCTGCTTACCGCTAATATCTCCCTGTTTCTCTTTTGAAACTTTGGCTTGTATTATATTTTTCCAAGGGACGTAGATAATGCAATGAGTGAATCCTTCTCTCTGACTTCCCATCATTTCTCATTAAACAAACCGCACTTAAAACACGTCTGTATTTGTTGTTGCTCTCAATTTTAGATGCTTGCGCTGACGTTTTAGTATAAAAACAAGCACAAGAAATGGGCACTTCTGGAATGACATATACAACGCACTTACATTAACTAGGCCGTACTCTTCATCATTTATTCATAGTACCTCACACAAGATATCTCTAGCGAACTGTCAGGAAAGAACCCTGGGCCGTAGCTCCATCCAAGGACGTCCGAGGCTTCCGCCACGTCTAATTCCTCCCATGGAAAAATTAATTGCCGCTTGTAGAGATAATCTTATCCCTTTTTTTTTTTTTTTTTTTTAATGTTATTAGCTCCCATGTAATTATCACTTACCCTCTCTTGTCTGGCTGGAATTATACAGCGTCGGATGTCTGCAACGCCTTGTTTGCTGCGTGAATACATATTTCTCACCTGTCTCATCTCATTGGCCTATATTATGGTTGGGTGCTGGTTGAAGATCGTTACCTTGTGTAACTTTTCAGCTCACATCCTGAGCGTGTTGATGAGTAACGGTTAGGTCATAGACTGCACTTTGCAAGCCATGTTTTTAAAAAAAGGGCAAAAAAGTACCTGGCTTGTCTTACTCCCAGTTACAACTAAGATGTATGTTGTATTGCCACTAAGACCCCTTTCACACTGAGGAGTTTTTCAGGCGGCTTAGCACTAAAATGGTGCCTAAATACCACCTGAAAAACTCCTGCCCTGCAGTCTCAGTGTGAAAGGACCGCTCCAAAAGTCCTGCTAGCAGCATCTTTCGAGCGGTGAAGGAGCGGTGTGTTTGCCACTCCTCCACCGCTCCTTCCCATTGAAAGCAATAGGAAACCACGGTAATACCGCTGGCAATGCGCCTCTGCAGAGGCGCATTGCCGGTGGTATTAACGCTTGTTTGTCCGCTAGCAAGGGTTAAAACCCGCACTGCTAGCGGCTGAAAATACCACGGCAATTCCGACGGTGTAGCGGCGCTAAAAATAGCGCCGCTATACCGTTGGCGCACCTCCCGTCCCCAGTGTGAAGGGGCCTAAGGCCGTGGCCTTACAAGTCGTTTTTGGCAGTTGGCATCCATTTTTGCATACCCTATATTTTTTTTTTTTATTATTTTTTTTATTTTTATATTATTATTTATTTATTTTTTTATACTTTATTGCACAAACCAATCATAGGTGACAAAAGTATAAACCTAAAATATTTTTTGTCTAAAAACACAAACGGATGTAAACAGACGGCACCTGTTCCATCTGTTCAGGTTTGTCTAAAAAGAAAAGCAGCATTTGTTGATTTAAAAAAAAGAGACCTGAATGTAGGCGGATGTAAACGAATGATCATCTGTTTATATCTGCAAGCCCATAGGAATACATTTTTAGGTTGAGGAGGAGAAGGGGGGAAAGAAAAAAACACTATTACAAAAACGTTAAATGTTGAAAGACTCACTGCAAAGCTACTGGTGTTTTTATAACATTATTTTAACATCCAGTGTGCATGATTACCGTATATATTCGAGTATAAGCCGACCCGAATATAAGCCAAGGCACCTAATTTTACCACAAAAAAATGGAAAAACGTATTGACTCAAGTATAAGCCTAGGGTGTCCATCTGCATGCCTCACTGTGCCCATGACTAGACTGATGTTTAATATAGGAGGGGTGCCTAGTTTAAAAAATCAGTGCTTCCCAGCCGTAGGTTGTAAATGTGAAATGGGACTACATGTGTGCCTAGTTCTGGGTCCAGAGGATCACCGGAGAAATGACCGTAACATGGGGAGTCTATGGAAGGGGTGCCTGGGTTTAAAAAATCGGTGATCCCCGGCTGTATTTCCACCGGACAACAAACTTTGCACACTTGTGGGGAAGAGTGGGGCTACATGTGTGCCAAGTTTGAGATCCAGGGGACCTACGGCTGGCCGGCACTGGGTCCCCAAAGTCCTGGAGGCGCAAAAAAGGTGACTCAAGTATAGGCCGAGGGGGGCATATTCAGCACAAAAAAAGTACTCGAGTATATACGGTAATTATTGTATTGTCTCCCTGTTAGTCTGTTTTACCTTCTGTCTGAGTTTTGGTTGTCATTCAGAAAATCAGCCATGCAGAAAAGGCACTGTCAGGATTAAACGAAATAAAACTAAACGTAAAGGTTTTACCTTCATTCAGCATCCCGAGGAGAGTGTCTTTTATCAACCTTGAGCTCAGGCAGGAGACAGGTCGGCTCTCAGGGGGGCCTTACACTGGGCTGACACTTCGCTATAACAGGTAGAGAATACAAACAAGTCAATAACTTGCCATCCTTGAGAATTAAGGCTGTGCTGGTATAACAGTTGTGGAGTGGACTCTTTGGTTTCCTATTTCTAATTGGTTCCTTTTCCAAAAAATAAATAAAAAATTATCATTAATCAGCAGCCAGAAGAACACATGAGGCACAGCATGGGAACAACTAAAAAGTAATCGAAGGCTACTTTATGGATTTTTTTTATTTTTTTTTATTTGACAACCATGTACTAGGTTTATTTGAAAGTCTCAGGCCCGGATTCACATACCTCGGCGCATATTTATGCCGCCGTAGCGTATCTTCTTTGCAAGGCAGAGGGGGAAGCATGGAATTCACAAAGCAAATGCTCCCAACGTTGCGCCGGCGTAGCGTATATTAGTCGGCGTAAGTCTAGGTGGAAGTGGGCGTGATACATTTAAATGAAGCATGACCCCATGCAAATGATGGGCTGAGCTTCAAACAAGTACTTAAAATTAACTGTGCATGCGTCGTACCTTGGACGCATCCCAGTGCGCATGCTCACTATAACGTCGAAACAACTGGCTAAGATACATCGAATCACTGCCTACGGCGTGAACGTAACCTACACCCAGCCCTATTCACGTACTACGTAAACTACGTAAAATTGGATGGCGTTCGATCCCTCATCCATACCTTTGCATGAGTTGCGCCTCCAATATGGGGAATAACTTTACGCCGGATGTAACCCTTACGCAAATGGCTTTTTATTTTTTTTGTCATACGAGAATTTTCGTGACTTTAGTAACCTATTCAATTTCTACTTGCGACTAGTAAACAAAAAAAGTCGTACGATATTCAGATCGTGTGTACGAGGCAAACCACTGGTCTTAAAAGTAGTACTATAAGCAAAACTTTTTATACATTTTGGATAGAGCAAGGGAGGAGTCGCAACACCTGTCAGATTTTTTTTTTCCCCATCTGTGTCCCATTGCATAGATTTCCTCTCATTTCCTGTCCCATAGCCAAACAGGAAGTGAAAGGAAATCCCTGCAAAATAAAGGAGTCCATTGGGGACCCCCCAGATCACCAAAGATAATGTCCCCATTGGAAGATTTCCTCTCAATTTTTCTTAGGACCACCCAACATTTAGCATTTTCTTTTACATTCACTTTCAATGATGATGGTACACAGGATAACGAAAAAGAGCGTATTTTCCTGAAGGCGAAAACAGCCGGCAAAAAAAAACTGACTGGGGTTTTAATCGATCCACACTTAACCCAAAAAAAAAAAAGATTTGCCTTTAGTTATACTTTTAAAACTGAAATGTTAACAAAGGAACTTCCTTCACTGTTTTTTTTTTTTCTAGTCCCCCTGGCCTTCTCCACCTAAAGCGGAGGTCCACACAAAAAGTGAACCTCCGCTTTTTGAAGAATAGATACCTGTATAAATACAGGTATTTGCACCCATGTCCGGGCATAGACTCCCACGGGAGTCACCCCCCTTCCCCCGACGCGTGGTGTAATCCCTCTTAGCGTAGATCCAAACAGCCCCTCACGCGTTTCAAAGTAAATTAGTCATCAGAAAAGCTCAAAAACACACAAAATCACAAAAACCCCCCTGTCTTTTGGGAAACACACTGGTCCCAGGACACAGCGGGGACCAGTGACGACACGCAGCACGACTCGCGCATGCGCAGTAGGGAACTGGGAAGTGAAGCCACAATGCAACTGGAGGGATTCACTTCACAGGTAAGTCTGTCATACAGTGCTAGTATGCGGCACATGCTAGCACAATATGGCATTAGCCTGCAGGGGGACCATTTTTATGTTTATTTTTTCGGAGAGATAACCACCACTTTTAAGGGGAGATGAGTCTTCTAACACTTTTTTATTAATATTCTTTAATATTTTAGATCCAAGTCTTTCATGCCTATCTGAACTTGGTCATATAAAAGCTTCAACCATAGATTCTCCCTTTAAATATTTAATATTTTCATTATTTGGATCATAGCGTCTCTCTCTCTCTTTAAAAGTGATATATATGATTACCTTAAAAAAAATCTGCTTCAGATAAAGCCGGTCTTTTAATTATGGTAATTGACAGCTCCGGAGCTCTGGGTAGTAACCGCACGGCTGAAGTGCCTCCATGATGAAAAGGAAGCTGCGAGCGGTTCCTAATCGGGGAGGTTCTGAGCTGTACACATAGAGAGGATTAGTTTCTTTGAAATCAGCCTCAGTAATGTATTTCCAGCTGGCTGAGCTGACAGTACTCTCCCTTTTGAAGATAGATCTTATCCGGATATGTATCTACCTAATAGAACAATGAAATTAATTCTCTGAGATGAGGCCTTGTGAGGGATTTGTGGAGGAGCTAATAGGATTGCAGACCAGCGCTGGGTGGTTATCTCTAGGAGTTTAATCCCAAACGGATAAATGGTTTGTTAGATTTATTTTTGAAAATAAGAATGCACAAGAATACTGTCTATTTTTAATGAAGAAGTAAAACTTCAGGGATTGGGGAAAAAAAATAATATATAGATATTCTTTTTGTTGAAGAGAGTACAAATTCATAGCTGGTTTTAGAATGGAACTTTGTTAAGTAGGTCCTACAAAAGGAAAGTAGAGTTGTACTGAATGGAAATTCCGGTACTGAAAATTCAGTTCATTACCTGTTAATACATACTTGGACATGGGTTTTGTCCTTGTGTACTTCCTGTTCTTTGGAGAATATGTTCAAGTAACCCAGTAGTGGCTGGTGGCTTCTTCTTTTGAGGGGGTGGCAAACAAACAACCCTTACCCTCTCGTGTGACGGGGCTTCGGTGTCCTCTCCTGGAGTGTGGGCAGTGGCTGCAGGGGGCTCCGGTGTCTGCTCCTCCAGCTTTCTCCGCCGTGTCTCTCCTCTTCCGTCCAAAGCACTAGGCATCCAATAGAATCGCCTGACACTTTGGCCTATTGGGAAGACCTGCCTCCGTCCTGATTGGCGGGGAGGAACTTTTAGTGTGTTGATAGTGAAAATGTATTTGGTGAAAATGGTCTCTCAACTAGGTGGGCTCGAAGCGCAATGCTCTGCACTCCGAGGCCACCATTTTTTTTTTAAGCCTATTCGAGCTTCTGGCTCTAATTGGGTGCTTCAAAAAAAACACCCACCCTGCATAGGAATCCATGGCCTGGCTCCACTGATGCATACCTCCCAACCGTCCCGGAATTCGCGGGAATGTCCCGCGATTCACGGTAAATCCTGCAATGAGGGCTGGAGTCCCGCGGTACCCCACCCCCCGCGATTACTGTGATTCGCGGCAAACCCAGCGGTCCAGCATAACCCCCCCCGCTCAACAACTCTGATTCCCGAATCCCCCACTGCCCAACAACTCCGATATGCCCACACCCCTCAACAACTCCTATCCGCCGGACCCCCCCGCTCAACAAATCAGATCCGTGGAACCCCCCCCTGCTCAACAACACATGGCATACTTTTGTTGATAGGTGTCCCTCATTCCCATCTCAAAAAGTTGGGAGGTATGCTGATGTGAAGATCAGGGCGCTGGACGCATGGATAGGGGAGGCATCATCCGTGTGCCCTCTATGGACGGGCCGCCACTGAAGTAATCTATACCCTGTTAAAGCGGTTGTAAAGGAAACATTTTTTTTTACCTTAAAATAACAAACATGTTATACTTGCCTCCACTGTGCACTTCGTTTTGCACAGAGTGGCCCCGATCCACGTCTTCTGGGGTCCCTCGGCAGCTGTCTCTGTCCTCCCCCGCAATTACTCATCACAGTCATGCGAGAGAGCTCGCATGGTGGTCAGTAATTGCGGGTGCGCTCCCGTGATACAGCGAGCGGCTGTAGTCGCTCACTGTATCACTCAGCCTCGGCGTGCCGCGTCGCTGGATGTGATTGATAGCAGCACCAGCCATTGTGCTGCTCTCAATCCATGCGCTCTAGCCAATCAGTGGCCAGACTGAGCAGCGAAGAGGATCTCGGGACTCCGCAGGAATTTTGACGGGTCAGATAAGTAAAACAGGGGCTCGGGGTGGGCTGGCAACACTTGTTCATTCCCCGACTTAGTTGGGGTAGGCGGTACACTTTGGTGGGTGTGGGTCAGCCACGCCCTCTGACCTTTGACCTCTGGGAACCCGCCTCCTGACCTTTGACCTTTGAGGGAGGTCCCTGTTCTAATTCCTGAGTCCTAGCCATATTCTTCAATGGGAAACCCCAACCCCAATAACATTTTTTTCATTTACAACTCCTTTAAGGATTCATGTAACTTGTGGCTCAGCTACCTGACCACATAATGGGTTACTTATAGGTTATATGCTACTGATTGACAACATAACCGGTATTGTACACTGGGATGGACCAAAGAAAGTCATTGTACTGTTTTATACCTTTTTTATGGTTTTTTTTTTTTTTTTCAAGATTATTTTTTTGGGAAGAAGGGATCCAGTCCAGCTTAGGCTCAATTACCTTTCTTAAATCTACTCTATAACATATCAAAACGTTTTGACTTGAGATCCACTTTAAAGACCGCAAACTGCACGTGGCGTCTCCAAGTCCCTTTTGGGATTGATGGGGTTAATCCGATGAAAGCCTACTGCAGTTCTCCGTTATTCCTTAGAACTGCATGTTCCATGGATCTCCGCTGACCTCCCCCAGTGTGTTATCATTGTTAATACTTGCTGACTGCTGTTAATATTCAGCATTTCTGTCTCCAATTATCAGCGTGTACATTAACAAGTGCAAAAGACATTATTCTTTTTGAATTTGTGCAGGGAAGGGGGGGGGGGGGCACACGCATGGATTACCTACCGGAGGGGGGAAGATAAATATATTCGTTGTTAACTCTGAAGATTTAAAATAAAATGCAGTAATAAATGCAAAGAGAAAAATTGATGGAAAACTAATTTATGCGGTGTAAATCATCGTTGCTGGCAGGGAGAGGCACGACGGGGCTGGATTTATGGTCTTGGGCCCGGAGGCGGAGATGGCGGCTCTGCGCAACTAGGAAATGTCCGGCCATGACACATTTATGAGGCTCTGCCAGGCCCTGGATGGCAGATTTAGATAGAGGAGAATAGTGCGGCTTCAGATATCAAGTGAAACTGATCGGTAAACTGTTGATGCTCTCCAGCGGTCTCTGGAACAGTGCTGCTGAGTTTACACTCACTGGCCACTTTATTAGGTACACCATGTCGCTGGATTGTGGGACAGGTGAGTGTCCTTTTGCGCACACTCGTGGAATGGCGACAAACTACGGTACCTAAAAATCTCCATAGGCGACGCTTTAACCACTTTAAGTGGAGTTCCACCTTAAAAAGTAACTTTCGCTTATCCCACTCCTCACCCCCTTACATGCCACATTTGGCATGTCATTTTTTTGGGGGGGAGTGAGGGCTTCAGTAGGAGTGGGACTTCCTGTCCCACTTCCTGCTTCCGCCGAGGGGCTGGTAAGGCAATTAGGCCTAATCGCCTTACTGCAGCCCCTCCCTTTGGCGAGCGTCTAGGACACTGACAGGTCCTACACGATCGCCTGTCCAATCAGCGGCGGGCCGCGCGCGCATGTGCAGTGGGGCTCGCGCATGCGCAGTGGGTGCCTGGCCGTGAAGCCGAAGGCTGTCACGGCTGGGTGCCCACAATCGCAATGAGGATGCCGGCCGGGGAGGGGGGGAGAGGAGCGGAGCCCCGGTCGGCGCGTCGCTGGAACGTGGAGAAGGTAAGTGTCTGTTTATTAAAAGCCTGCTGACTTTTAATAAACATTACATTTGGGTGGAACACCCCTTTAAGACCCGGACCTTTAGGCAGGTAAAGGACTTGGCCATTTTTTGCGATTTGGCACTGCGTCGCTTTAACTGACAATTGCGCGGTTGTGCGACGTGGCTCCCAAACAAAGTTGGCGTCCTTTTTTTCCTACAATTAGAGCTTTTTTTTGGTGGTATTTGATCACCTCTGTGTTTTTTATTTTTTGCGCTATAAACAAAAATAGAGCGACAATTTTGAAAAACAAAAAATCTATATTTTTTTACTTTTTGCTATAATAAATATCCCCAAAAAAGATATAATTTTTTTTTTCTCAGTTTCGGCCGATACGTATTCTTCTACCTATTTTTGGTATAAAAATAAATAAATCGCAATAAGCGTTTATAGATTGGTTTGCGCAAAATTTATAGCATTTACAAAATAGGAGATAGTTTTATTGCATTTTTATTAATATTTTTTTTTTTACTACTAATGGCGGCGATTATGGCGGACACATCGGCCAATTTTGACACATTCTTGGGACCATTGTCATTTTCACAGCAAAAAATGCTATAAAAATGCACTGATTACTGTGAAAATGACAATTGCAGTTTAGGAGTTAACCACTAGGGGGCGCCGAATGGGTTAAGTGTGACCTCATTTGTGTTTCTAACTGTAGGGGGGTGTGGCTGCACATGTGACGTCATTGATCGTGTTTCCTTGTATCAGGGAACAAACGATCAATGACACTGCCACAGTGAAGAACGGGGAAGCTGTGTTTACACACAGCTCTCCCCGTTCTTCAGCTCCGGAGGACCGACCGCGGGACACCGGCAGCGATCGGGTCCCGCTGTCACGGAGCTTCGGACCGGGTTGCGTGTGGGCGACCCCATGACTAGGCTTAAAGGGCCACGTACATGTACGTGGATGTGCCCAGCCATGCCACTCTGCCGACGTATATCGGCGTGAATGGGTCCTTAACCACTTACCTACTGTGCACCTAGACCCCCTTCCTGCCCAGACAAAATATAAGCTTCCCGCACTGTGTCGCTTTAACTGACAATTGCGCGGTCGTGCGACGTGGCTCCCAAACAAAATTGGCGTCCTTTTTTTCCCACAAATAGAGCTTTCTTTTGGTGGTATTTGATCACCTCTGCGGTTTTTATTTTTTGCGCTATAAACAAAAATAGAGCGTCAATTTTTAAAAAAATTCAATATTTTTTCCTTTTTGCTATAATAAATAACCCCAAAAAATATATAAATTTTTTTTTTTTTTCCCTCAGTTTAGGCCGATACGTATTCTTCTACATATTTTTGGTAAAAAAAAAATGCAATAAGCGTTTATCGATTGGTTTGCGCAAAATTTATAGCGTTTACAAAATAGGGGATAGTTTATGGCATTTTTTTTTTTTTTTTTTTTTTTTTTACTATTAATGGCGGCGATCTGCGATTTTTTTATTGGGACTGCGACGTTATGGCGGACATTTCGGACACTTTTCTGACATTTTTGGGACCATTTACATTTATACAGTGAAACATGCTATAAATATGCATTGATTACTGTATAAATGTGACTGGCAGTGAAGGGGTTAACCACTAGGGGGCGGGGAAGGGGTTAAATGTGTGTCCTATGAGTGTTCTAACTGTAGGGGGAGGGGGGGGTGACTGGGGGAGGTGACCGATTGTGTCCCTATGTACAAGGAACACAATCTGTCACCTCTCTCCCTGACAGGGACGTGCAGGTCCGTGTTTACATACAGAGCTGCACGTCCCAGCTCACTTACAGAGCAATCGCGTGTGCCCGGCGGCGATCGTTGCCGCCGGGCACTCGCACGGGATCCCCGCGGAGCGGCGGGTGCGCGCGCGCGCGCCGCCGGCGACGCGCGCGCGCCCGCCCGCGGCTTTAAAGGGACATCACGTCATATGACGTGATGTCAGAACAATGGAGTCGTCTGCCCGCCGTCAATTGACGGCGGGCAGATGACAAGTGGTTAAGCGCTTAAAAAAAATGACCGATGCCAGTTTAGAGTTACAGAGGAGGTCTAGTGCTAGAATTATTTCTCTCGCTCAGACGATCATAGCGATACCCCACATGTGTGATTTGAACATCGTTTACATATCGCAGGGTTTTTTATGTGATAAGATATACTCGCTGACCACTTTATTATTAGGTACACCTGTTCAATTGCTTGGTAACACAAATTGCTAATCAGCCAATCACATGGCAGCAACTCAATGCATTTAGGCATCTATACATGGTGAAGACGACTTGCTGAATTTCAAACAGAGCATCCAGAATGGGGAAGAAAGGGAATTTAAGTGACTTTGAACTTGGCATAGGTTGTTGGTGACAGGCGGGCTGGTCTATTTAAAGCGGGGGTTTTTGCGTACATACCATTTTAGGGCTATTTTCATCCCCGGCCTCCCCTTGGGAGTAGGCGTTCCTATTCGCAGGCTGTGATTGACGTGCTTCCGACCTGCGCATACTGCGCGTCACGAGTTGCTGAAAGAAGCCGAACGTCAGTGTGCAGGCGCCGTATAGAGCCACACCGACGTTCGGCAACTCGTGACGTGCAGTATGCGCAGGTCGGAAGCACGTCAATCACAGCCTGCGAATAGGAACGCCCACTCCCGCGGGGAAGCCGGGGGTGAAAATAGCCCTAAAATGGTGTGTAAGCAAAAAAAAAAAACGCATACTGTCGTTCTCATAAGTCGGGTCCATGTAATGTTAAATTTGTAAAGAATTTTGTAAAGTTAGATGTAATGTTTAGATTTTTTTTTTTAGGGTGAACCCCCACTTAAAAAAAAAACTGCTGATCTGAGCGGCAGTTGTGTGGAGGAAAATGCCTTGTTGATTCCAGAGGAGAATGGGCAGACAATAGAAAGGCAACAGTAACTCAAATAACCACTCGTTACAACCAAGGTATGCAGAATGCTAGCTCTGAACACACAACACGTTGAACCTTGAAGCAGATGGGCTACAGTAGCATAAGACCACGCCAAGTGCCACTCTTGTCATCTAAGAACAGAAAGCTGAAGCTACAATTCACATAGGCTCACCAAAATTGGACAATAAAAACATTGGAAAAACATTGGAGATGAGAGCAGAGGGTTGTCCTCACCAAATGTTCTGCTGTTCTTGACTGGCCAATCACATGCCGGGTGGGTCCCAGACTAGGGTGTAATCAGGGGTTACTTGATTGATCATAAAAATGGCAAAACAATAATTAAAAAGTTCATATATAATGGGCCAGATTCACGTACCCGGGCGTATCTTTGTGCGGGCGTAGGGTATCTTCTTTACGCTACGCCGCCACAACTTAGAGAGGCAAGTGCTGTATTCACAAAGCACTTGCTCCGTAAGTTGCGGTGGCGTAGCGTAAATGGGCCGGCATAAGCCCGCCTAATTTAAAGTAGGAAGGAGTTGGGCAGCATCTATTTAAATTAATCGTGACCCCATGCTAATGAATGGCTGGCCGAACTGGGAATGCGCGCGCATGCTCAGAATCACGTCGCATATACTCCCTAAGTGACGTCGGCGCGCAATGCCTACGACGTGTGAACGTAACCTACGCCCAGCCCTATTCACGTACTAAGTAAACAACGTAAAATTCGACGGTGTAGTTTCCTGGCCCATACCTTTGCATTAGCTGCGCCTCATATAGCAGGGGTAACTTTATGCCAGACGTAAGCCTTACGCAAAGCGCGTATATGAAGCGGCCGGGCGTATCTTGCTCATTTGCATATTTATAATGGGAACGCCGCATGCGTCCAGCGTAACTATGAAGCCATGTTTTTCGGCGTATCTCGCTTTGTGAATCAGCGCAAAGATGCGACGGCGCACATTTGAAATTACGGCGGCGTATCTGGAGATACGCCGGCGTAAATGCTTCCTGAATCTGGGCCAATATCTGTATATTTGGCTTGTTTGCCTGGAGACCAGCTTAGTGGTGGGGAGGTTTTTTCGATGGTCTGTCGAGTTGTGGTTAATGTGTGGCTTTGTAATATTTCTTTCGCCGTTTTGGAATTCTGCTTACTTTCATGTCAAGAAGAGCTTTCCCCCGCCGTAGCTTCCCGCCGCACTTATTGCACTCCATCTCGCTTCAGTTGACTTGTTTGAGAAATTTCCCACCATCAGCCGCCTCTGCTCCTCTGCCGCTGTTATCTCTCCACTCTGAAGGTTAATTTGCGTTCGGAGGGTTTGTGCAGATTTCAGCGGCCGATGTTCTTGCAGTGACTTTATTTTAATGGCTGCTGAGACTCGGCAAATGATGGCGCTTCCCCCCCCCCCCCATCTTACAGAGTGCTTTATTATTACACAAGGCTGTGTAAATACAACCTGCTCTTTCTTGTTAAAGGGACTGCTGCACCATTTTCTATACCACAGTATTTGTCTAGTTAAGAAATTACAATGGTTCTAACTCTTCCCCCAATTTTATCCAAAACTCAAAAACAATTTTGGCCAGGGCCATGGTTTTAAAGCACGTGAGTCAAACGCGAGGCCCGCGGGCCAAATCCTGCCCTCCAGACCATTTAATATGACCCTCACACCCAGGGGAACTGAGATGTGAACAGCCTGTGAAAGGGAGCTGATTGCTGCACACTGTGCATAGCACACACTTGAACTCTCTGTCCCTGAACTGTGCATAGTGAACCTCTAAACTCTGCATTCTGTACATAGCACGCCCCAGAACTCTGCACTTTTTATGTAGTGCACCCCTGAACTCTTGCACGTAGTGCACCCCTGAACTCTTGCACGTAGTGCACCCCTGAACTCTTGCACGTAGTGCACCCCTGAACTCTTGCACGTAGTGCACCCCTGAACTCTTGCACGTAGTGCACCCCTGAACTCTTGCACGTAGTGCACCTCTGAACTCTTGCACGTAGTGCACCTCTGAACTCTGCACCTTGTGCGTAGCGCACTTCTGAACTCTTTGTGCCTAGCGGCCCTGCCCTGCCTCTTTTCTCTTCTCATTGGCTCACTGGCCTCGATTGGCAGCAGCGGGGGGAAATGGTGCCATGCTGCTGTCTCGGCCAATGAGGAGGGAAGTCCCGGACAGCCAAGTCTCTTGTGCAACATTGCTGGATCAAGATGGGGCTCAGGTATGTATTAGGGGGCTGGGGGGGTTGCTGCACACAGGTTTTTTTTTTAGCTTAATGCATTGAATGTATTAAGATAAAAAAAAAAACCTTTTTATCCTTTACAACCACTTTAGGGTTTTTATACAATTTGAGCATTGTAAAAAAACTTGAAGGAATCTAAGGCATTCCCAAAAGTTTGCATCCCTTAAACTCCAAACTTTCTGCATTAATCGATGGGCACCACAGTGCAATACGCTACTACTGCTTTTAGGTAAAGGTTAATGTGGTGTTCCAGCCGAAATATGACTTTTAGGATAAAAATACCTCTAGAGTACTCATGTCTCGTGCAATGTAACAAAGGTATGTTGTAATCCTATGCCCAGTTTTCTATTTGTACAGCATAATTTTCTTACTTTGTGAAGATCCTCCATGGCGCGGCCGTCTGAAGTGTGGGCATCTGAAGCCACAGTGTCCTTCCTGGATTCCGTGCACGCTGTCTAACCAGCATGCAATTGCCGTTCTCATGCATGTGCAGTGAAATCTTGGTCAATTTGCCATGCCAAGCTGACCAAGATTTTCCATAGACGCCAATGTTAAATGTTAAAGGAGCATTGTCATGCCAAGCTGGCCAAGATCTCCCAGAAGCCAATGCAAAACCGGAAATGACAAAAGGCGCCGCGGCCGCTAAAGGAGGAAGTGAAGTTAGATATAGGCATAAATCGGGTAAGTGAACAGAAAAAATAAAAATAAATTGCCAATTAATTTTAAGGATGCACATTATTAGTGCTGCATGGTGAGGGGTGAAAAATGTGTGTGGAACTCCACTTTAACATAATAACTTAAAGTGATTGTAAGGCTTAGTTATTTTATTTTTAAATAACAAACTTGTCCTACTTCCCCCCACTGTGCAGTTCATTTTGCACAGTGGCCCCCGATCCTCGACTTCTGGGGTCCTACAGCGGCTTTTGCGGCTCCTCACCGCATCATATAACCCCCTAGGAGAAGCGCTGTCCCAGAGTGTTACCTTGTGGGCGTGCTCCCGAGTCCAGCATTCGGCGTCCATAGATGCTGAATGTAGGGCTCGGCCCCGCCCCCGGCATCCGCGTCATTGGATTTGATTGCTTTCATTTGATTGACAGCAGCAGGAGCCAATGGCTGCACTGCTATCAATCTATCAAATCAAGAGCCGAGATCCCCAGGCAAAGGAAGAGCACGTCTCCACCGTGGAACCTTCCAGGGCTCAGGTGAGTAAAACGCGGGGTGCTAGGGGGGCGGTCATTAGAAGACGTTTTTTCACCTTAATGCAAAGGATGCATTGCCCACCACTGCCAGCAATCGGTGCCAACCAATGCCCATAATTGCCACCAATCAGTGCCCACATGCCAGTTAGTGCTGCCCATCACTGCTGCCTATCTATGCCGCCTGTCTATGCCCAGTGCCACTCGTCAGTGCTGCCTATCAGTGCCCATAAGTGTGGCATATTTGTGCCACCTCATCAGTGCCCATCAGTGCAGCCTATCCATGCCGCCTCATCAGCGCCCATCAGTGAAGGAGAAAAATTACTTATTTGCTAAATTTTCTGACAAAAACGTTTATTTTACAAAATTTCGTTTTTTTTTTTAGGGGGGAATAAAGCATTAAGGGGAAAAAACATGAGGGTTTACAACCCCTTTTAAAATATGTACTTGCTGAAAATACTCCAGTTTCCTTTCAAGAGATTATTTTTCTGTCGAAAGCGGCGCACGCCGTCGCAGTTACGACGACAACCATATTTCGGCGATAATTAATTTAAAGGGTAGAGTAGGACGGGCGAATGTTTAATAATATTCTTCCTAAATTACGCAGGTCTATTGTGAGCGCTGATGATGCCTCCAGCTGCCCTCAGCGATGCAGATTAATATGAAGATTAGACACAAACGATCTGACATCTGTTTTGTGCGTCGTCCGGCCCACGCGATGAACATGGCACACTTGCTCTTTACAAGGGCACCGGGCTGTGACATTGATTTGTGACGCCGTGCCCTCAACCTCTCCCGCAACTGTCACATCATTAATTTCTGTCCTGTTCTCTCCCCCCCCCCCCCCCCCCCCTCTTCTTCCCCTCCCGTGTTACCAGCCTTATCTGGGACCACCTGCACGTGTGGCGGGCAGATAGCTCTGTCACTCCTTTCCTAAGGATTTAAGTAGCGGGCAATAGCTTACACGCGTCCCATTCTCTAGATGGTTGCTCGGACATGATGTAGAAACCCTTATCTTATGGCTGACACACGTTGGACATTAATAGAAATACAGCGGCAGAACTGTGTGCAGAATCTCAATGAAGCTCTCCGAGCTTAGTGCTCTTCCACTGCACTGAAGTGGTGTTTGCATTGTCCATGTGAATGGTTTTTTACCAGGCAGCCGTCCAAGCTCCCGTTACCAGCATTAAAGGATAACTCCAGATAAATGGCTTGTGTACGGTGTACATGAGAACCACTTGTCTGGCCTAACGATTTGCAAAGTGATGCACTTGAAAGCATTCATAGCATAGGGAGGATGACCAGACTTTTCTGGCCCTGCAGTCCTCTGGCCCACTGCTCTACCTCCAGCCCGGTCTCTGGCCTAGTAGTGAACATCATGACTAACTGAGCTTTTTCTCATTAGGAAGCCCGCCTGTACTTCCTCCTTCTGCTCCTGAGTAGGGATGAGCTCCAGCGTGTTCGCACTGTCCACGTGCAGAGCCAGCCAGGAAGTCGGCGCTGCGCTAATCACAGGCAGCGAGACATTTCCTGATCTCTGCAGCCACGCATCGGGACAATGTCTCACTGCATGTGATTAGCGCAGTGCCGACTTCTTCGCGGGCTCTGCGAAAACGCTGGAGATCATCCCTACTCCTGAGTCACAGAGCTGGCACTTCATTTGTAAGCCTAATTTTAGCTTTCAGCTGGTGTTTTATCCCTTGATCTAAAAGCTGATTTTTGCTTGCTATTTTTTGTACATGCAAATTCAAAATGAGTAAAACATAAATTAAAAAAATAAAAATAAAAGCAGATTTCAGGTACTGTATTTATCGGCGTATAACACGCACCCTAACTTTAAGAGGGAAGTTTCAGGGAAAAAAAATTCCACTGCCCCTGTGTATAACACGCAGGCACAGTTTGCCCTTTATTTTCAGGGTAAAAAAGTGAGTTTTGTACGCCAATAAATACAGTAATTACACTGGCTGAATCAGACATTTGGTGGTAAAAGGTGTGTTTTAGACAGAGCATTTTTTGCTATTTAGCGCTGTGCTACTTTAATTGGCAATTGCGCGGTCATGCAACACTTTACCCAAATCAAATTAAATGTTATATAATTTTTTTTTACACACATGGAGGTATTTGATCACCGAAGAATGTTTTATTTTGTATTGTATAAACAAAAAAAGACTACATAAACACAAAATAAATAAAAATAAACTATACCGGTAGTTTTTTCTTTCTGCTATACAAACACATAAAAAAAAAAACTGATGGGGCACTATTTGTCCTACTGATCCCTAACAACGGGGCACTGTTCCTCCCGCTGACAGCAACAATGGGGCAACTTTCCCACCACTGATATCAACAATGGGGTACTATCCCTCCCACTGACACCAGTGATGGGGGAACTTTTACTTCAACTGATCCCATAGATGGCACACTCTTCCTCCCACTGGCACCAGTGATGGGGGAACTTTTCCTTCAACTAATCCTATAGATGGCACACTCTTCCTCCCACTGTCCCCAAGATTTATCACTATTATCCCATTGGCACCTATGATGGGGCACTATTCATCCTCCTGACACCAACAATGCGGCAACTTTCTTCCCACTGACCCCAAAGCTGGGGCTCTATTCTTCCCACTGACACCAAGGATGGGGAATTATTCCAACTAGCATTGAAAACCCTACAGACCACCAACCCTAGGGCATTTTTTTACTCCTACTTACCATTGAGCAAGGGGGATGGCTACTCTTGCTGATGCCAGGGCATTATCTACTCCCACTGGTCAAAGTTTGACCCCTACTAAAGTCTGAAAGACAATTATTGTCCCTTTCTTTGAAAAGTTTGAGGACCCCTGATCTAGAATATAATAGAACAGGGTAATAAACTATTTGCTTAAAGTGGAGTTCCACCCAAAAAAGGAACTTCCGCTTTAAAGAGAAAGTAAACCCTGACGGGTTTTACTTCCTCTTTGTTTCCCTGTAAAGGTAAAGCATAATGGGCTATTATGCATCACATAGTAGCCCCTTATGTGTCACTTACCTGAAACCTGCCATGTCCCCGATTTCCTTGCCTCCACAAAGCGTCCATCTTTCACCCTCTTTCTTCCAGGCATCGCGGCTCTGGCGCTGTGATTGGCCGGAGCCACGATGAAGTTAATGGCACAATCTCCTTTATAAATGTCACAATCGCGGTTTCTATAGTGCGCCTGCACCGTTACCTACGACCCATGCGCCATAGACATCGGTGCCCGTCTCTTTTGCAAATATCTCCTAAACTGTGGAGGTTTATGGGATATTTCGAGCGCCTACAGCCAATGCTGTATCCTGGCCTAGGCCAACAAGGCCCAGGCCTAGGGCAACACTTTGCAGGGGGGCAGCACGGACAGTGTCCCCGCCGGCTTGCACTACACTGTTAGGCAAATTAGTTTAGCGCCCCCATAAATCGGCCGCACTGCTTCCAGTATATGGGAGGTAGCATTCTGCAACTATGGAGGGTGTGGGGGGCGTCTCTTCTAATTTTTTACCATCCCTGTCCCATTGCAGAGATTTCCCTTCACTTCCTATCCCATAGCCAAACAGGAAGTGAGAGGAAATCTATGCAAATTAAGTGAATCCATTGCCCCCCCTCCCCTCCAGGCCATCAGAACTAGTGTCCCCACTTGAAAATTTCAGGGTGGGTCTTAAACCGCAAGGGGTGTGGCCTTGACAGGAAGGGGTGGGTCATATTTAAATTGGGGCATGCACAAGTTTCGTCAGGCCTAGGGCAGCACAAAACCTAAATACACCCCTGCCTACAGGTAGGCCTTAATCTAGGCTTACCTGTAGGTAAAAGTGGTTGTAAAGGGTTTACAACCACTTTAAGCACTCCTTGCTCCCTGACATGCCACATTTGGCATGTCATTGTTTTTTATTTTACTTTTAGTGGGACTTCCTGTCCCAATTCCTGCTTCCTTTTTTGGGCCGCCTAGGCAACTCCTCCTCTCGCCCTAGGCGTCCCCTCCCTGCCAGCGATCTTCTGAGACACAACTCAGGTCCCAGAAAATCGGCATGGCCAATAGGAGAGTGCAGTGCGACTCGCGCAATGCGCAGTGCGCGCCTGCTCGTGAAGCCGCAAGCTGTCACGGCCGGGTGCCCACAATTACAAAGACGGCAACGAAGAGAGGAGGGGGAAAGGAGCAGTCCTCCGGGCGACTGCATCGCTGGACCATGGGGCAGGTAAGTGTCGGTTTATTAAAAGTCAACAGCTATGCTTTTTTGTAGCTGCTGACTTTTAATCAACTGAAACACGGGTGGAACTCTGCTTTAAGAAAACTGAGGCACAATGCCAAACATACTGAAAATAAAGGTCTACATACACTTTAATTACCGGCATGTATAAATGATACGGGGAAAGTTCTGAGGCTTTGTGTTTTTATTACTGTTCTGGAGATATTTCGATGAGACAGGTTTACTTTAATGACGTTCGAAGACATAATAAAATTCCATAATAATTCCTGAGTTTTATAAGATAACAACCCCATTCTTGCATGCGGTATTGTGTTTTAAAGGCTCACAGTACTTCTATTTGCATAATAACAGTCCCCAGATGCAGGTATATGTTGAGGAGGCTTCAGGCATCTCGATATATCCCTTGCCGATAACTGAGCGAGTGCTTATGTAAGAAAATGTCTATAAATATTACTCGCTGGTCAATTAAGACTAATGGATTATCACAACAGCCTGACATCTGTCTAAGTTCAGTGGTATTTGTTCTAATTAAATGCACTTCAGCCATGGATGCCATTTATACTGAGGAAGTTACCACTTGGAGCAAAAGAAGCTACAGAGAGCCAGGAACAAATTATTAATTGTTAATAAAAATGGCTATTCTTGGGACATCCGGGGACAAGAAAACTCAAATACGCTCAGGTGTGAATGGGCCCTGAGGATGGAACCTAAAGAGTTGGCTATGATGTTGGGGATAGCTCACTGTTAAGTTGCATTTCCTCACCTACATTTTTTACTTTTTAATAGATTACTATATTTCAAGAAGAACAACTGATGCAAAGGTAACAGCTTTTTTTTCTAATGGCCACAGCATGATGTACAATTTACAGCCTTGATTTACTGTGTTGCATGTGGATCATGCTTCACAGCTTCTATCTCCCAGTGCAAGCCCGGAGGTTACGTCTTACCTGAATAAAACACATTAGAATCTCTTCTCAGTGACTATTAAAGTGACCCTGAAGGAGAACACATAAACAGAACTGACACCATAGTGGTGCAGCCATTGTAGATGGCTTACCTTTGATGTATATTTTTCACCTGCGTTTGAAAAAATATGCTAATTTTGACTCGGCGATGGGCTATGAGGTGATCCCTTCCTATTCTCCTTTTGTCTGCTTTCTTCTGCATCCCTCAGATGTTCTATAATTTGGTCTCATGACCCCTTCATTCTAAACCTGACAGGTATATTGGCTTGCTCACCAGCAATCAGTACACAAGGAGAAGGTCATGTCACCATTTGGTTTGCTGCAAAACACAATCTAGAGTGGCCTGTACTGAACATGTATGGGATTTCTGAGAGAATAAGACACTGACTGATGGCCTACACTGATCAGCTTCCTGCAATGAATGGTGGTATTCATACCCGATTTGGTCTGGTTTGCTGTACAGTCAGGAAAGTAAAGGGTTTACTTTTTTAGGTTGCTGACATGGAGCCTTTATATCAGGAACCATGAAACAGACGGAGACAGAAAATGCAGTAAAATCACACCTTTTAATAAAATGGTAAACATAGTCAAAACATAGCCAGGGTTCGGTAACCAAGTCAGGTAGTCGGAACAAGCCAGGAAATCAGGAAGCCAGAGATCAGCGTAGTTGGGGGCAGCGGACAGGTTTAGCAACCAGAAGGGACGTCAGCCAGGTAAGTCTTCAACAGGAACACGGCAGAAAGTCTCTAGATATGTTGACCAAGGTGAAGGTGCTGAAGGAATGAGATAGCCAGAAGGGGCTGGCTGTGGGCTAGACTGAAGAACAGGAAATGATCACCAGGTGAGCCACGGTGGAACGATGAGTGCTGGCAATTAACTAACTCAGCAACCCGAGCACTGAGAAGGGAGAGCTGAGCCCAGCCCTGGCACTTTCCTTCAGTCTTGCGCAGTTGTACAGGCTCCACTCCTGTACTGAAATTGCCTGCCTTATTTACTGGTTGGAGGACATTGGCGTCATCTAGCCCTTTCCTTTCCGGACTTGGACCCCTTTCACACTACAGTAGGGCTGCAACTAATGATTATTATCGTAATCGATTATTTGACCGATTTATTGTTTCAATTAATCGACTAATCGGATAATCTTAAAAAAAAATTGCGGTGTACAATTTAGTTAATATGTAAATAATAAAAAAGGCAATTTATTCTTAAATATCCATATGCAGTGGTAAATATAAATAACCAACTACAGTAATTGTAATGCCTTCTATTACCTCCAATTTCTCTGGGTTCAGATGCTGATCTTCTCTGCACAGTCTTGGAAGTGATTTTTTTTTTTTTTTTTTTTTAAACAAACTTGTTATACTTACCTGCTCTGTGTAATGGTTTCTTGATACATCACGGGACACAGAGCGCATAGTCATTACATATGGGTTATATGGAGTACCTTCAGGTGTGGACACTGGTGTAATCAACTTCACAGGAAGTTCCTCCCTATATAACCCCCTCCCACTGAGAGTGCTTTAGTTTTTTCGCCAGTGTCTTAGGTGTTGGTCACGTCTAGCTGTCCCTCGGAGGTCTCGGGACCCAGGATAGCTAGCCGGATCCGTCCGAAGTGCTTCAGAGCCAAGATGTACGGTACCCGGGCCCTGCTGGAGTGGGGTTGTGCCTATAATGCCTCTCCTTGGAGGGCTGGATTCTGGGCTCCAGTGCCTTAGTCTCTTCCAAGAACTAAACGCTACTGATGCCAGGATGCTATATAGGTCCAGGGGTGTGGGTTCCTTAACACAGGACCCCGGTCCCTGAAGGTCCAAGACAATACCCACGGAGATGGGGGAAGGCTGGGCCTCTTGCATTTTGCAATACCCTGCGGCGTGGCGCAGGTAAGAGGGAACCTGCGGGACTTGGTTCGACAGTAGGTATCCCCCTGGGGGTTCTGGGTTGGCTAACAGTATGCTTGTGCATCAGCCACTATCTCCACTATGTCTGTTGAGGCAGGATGGGATTATAATGTTTACCCAGATAATATGTAAATATATGTATACTTGTGTAAGTTATATATTTGCTACTCACCCCAGGTCTGCCTGTTAACACTGATACTGCAACCCCACATGTTTTAAAGAGGAAATTGCTGGTAAAAAACTCCTGTTTCTTAGGAAGCCCATGGGGACAGCTTCCTCGCTGTGTGTGCACTACAATAAGATTAGTGCTTACCTGGTGTCTGTTGGTGCTGCATAACGCTGGTCCATGTTGTTCCTCTGCTCTGCTTCCTCCATGTGGGTTCAGCGTGGTGCGCGCGATCGTGCGCGCGATCATGCGCGCGCATACGCGCGCGCGTGCACGCCGCCTTTTATAGCGTCGGCGTGCGTCGGGGGGGCGGGCCAGCAGCGTCAGGGTCTGTATAAAGGAAAAACTTTTTCTCTGGCTGGTCTTTTCCCTCCTGGAGGCAGAGGAAGAAAGGATACAGAGCGTGCAGCTGGGTCTTTTGGCCACACAGGGACACCTAGTGGCGGTTTTGTGGATCTTCAGGTCTAGGACTTAGGTCCACTATTGACCAGAAAAAAAAAAAAAAAAAAAAAAAAAGTTTTTTTGCTTAAAGGGACTCAGCCTTAGATCCAGCAGTATCTGAGTCTACCTTGGACTCCGGCTAACGGGCATTGGTGTGTCAATACTCACAGGCTTCCTCGGTATTGTCACCTCCCAGGCGGGTAAAAAAAATTTTGGAAAAAAAAAAAAGAGAAATATAAAAGAAAAAGAGAGAAATTAGTTCTTTTTCATTTTTCTCATACCTGCCCTCATATTGGTTATTCCTAGCTACAACAGTCAGGTGTTGGCTATAGGGGTGACCCAAGGTTGTACAATGGCTCCAAAGGGATCTGGACCAGCCAAGGCTGCTAAAGGTACCAAAAAGCAAAAGGGGTCTCCATCGGGGTCAGAGGATTTGGGCCAGGCTTCTACGGCCCCACCCTCGCCAGTCAGGACACCGAGTGGCATAGTACAAGAGCCATTGGGGGTGCTGGGGGCAGAGGCGGCCCCCGATCCACCCATTCCCGTTTACGTGACGGAAGAAATGCTAGCAGCCACCATGTGTGGGCTAGAGAAAAGGTTAACTGCGTTGTTTTCCCGTCCTTGCCCAAGTAGCAAGCGGGCTAGATCCCCCTCACCCAGTGTGGGGTTTTCAGATGCGGAGGTCTCCTCTTCAGAGGAACGGGACCCACAAGGGGATCAGGCAGACCCAAGTCCCGACGGTTCAGACAGGGAAAATTCCACTATAGATGAATATTTTTCGGCCTCTCAAGCGAAGGGCCTGTGGATCCAGTCTTTGACAGATATGGTTCGCACTGCCTTTAAACTTCCAGTGCCAGAACTAGTAGCCCCGGAGGTATCCTCATTGGGTTCTTTAAAGGCCCCATTAACTGGTGCATCTTTTCCAATGCACCCCCTTCTGCGGAACGTGATTTACCAAGATTGGGCTCGACCTGATAGAATCTTTGTCCCTCCTAAAAGATTCTCTATTCTCTACCCTATGGAAGAGGAATATGTAAAGAAATGGGCTCTCCCTACAGTGGACGCAGCCATTTCCTGCGTGAATAAATCCCTGACTTGTCCGGTTGAAAATGTCCATATGTTCAAGGATCCGGTCGACAAGAAATTCGAGACACTACTGAAAGCAGCTTTTACCTCAGTAGGTGCCATGGTTCAGCCAGCAGTAGCAGCCATTGGTGTTTGTCAGGCCTTGAAGGATCAGGCAAAGCATATATTGAAGGACATGCCGGCTCAGCATACTCATGAATTAGCAGAATTCCCTAGGGCTCTCTGCTTTGCAGTAGATGCTATTAAGGACTCCATCCAACAGGCATCCCGTTTATCTCTACTGATGGTTCACATGCGTCGTCTTTTGTGGCTAAAGAACTGGTCAGCAGAGGCACCCTGCAAAAAGCTTCTAGCAGGGTTTCCCTTTCATGGGGGAAGACTATTCGGGGAAGACCTAGATAAATATATCCACACCATATCAAGTGGAAAAAGTACTTCCTTACCGGTCAAGAAAAGACCGCGTGGGCCCACGTTTAAACGACAGGCCATTGCAGGCTCGGCCCCTTCGACTTCCCGTCAGTATCGACGGCCTCCCGGGCGTTCAACAGTTAATAGCCGCCCACAGGGACAAGCCGCGGCAAACAAGAGGCCCTGGTCTCGCAAGCCGGCTAAACCAGTCATCAAATCAGATTCATGAAGGGGCGCCCCCACTCTCTTGGGTGGGGGGAAGACTTCAGTTTTTCTCCGAAGTCTGGAAGGCCAGAATTCCCGACTCTTGGGTTCGGTCCGTAGTAGCCTCAGGCTACAAACTAGAGTTTCGAGAAATCCCCCCTCCTCATTTTCAGGGGTCAAGTCTTCCAAGCGACCCGTTAAAGAGGGCCTCTCTCGTAAAGGCGTTGGATCGCCTCTTGCTCCAAGGAGTAATTGTAGAAGTACCAACCCAAGAAAGGGGTCTGGGATTCTACTCCAACCTTTTTGTTATACCAAAACCCAATGGCGACGTCAGGCCTATATTAGACCTCAAACGCCTAAATCGCTTTCTAAGGATTCAGACCTTCCGTATGGACTCCATACGTTCAGTGACAACCAGCCTGCATCAGGGCGACTTCCTAGCATCTATAGACATAAAGGATGCATATCTGCATGTGCCGATTTACCCAGCACATCACAAGTTTCTTCGTTTTACGATAAACCAAAGTCATTACCAGTTCGTAGCCCTCCCTTTCGGGTTGGCAACAGCTCCACGGGTATTCACAAAGGTGTTAGCCCCGGTACTAGCCGTCCTAAGGACAGAAGGCATCTTGGTCCTAGCATACCTGGACGATCTCCTGGTTATCGACAGTTCAGCTTCCAACCTCAATCATGCAGTAGTCCGCACAGTGCGGCATCTAGAAGAGTTCGGGTGGATTGTGAACCAAGAAAAATCAAGGTTACATCCCACAAGACAGTTGGAATATCTAGGCTTTCGGTTAGATACAGAATGCCAGAGGGTATTTTTACCTCAAGAGAAGATCAGGTCGTTGATTCAAACGATTCAAATAGTCTTAGGCAAAAAGAAGCCGACTATTCGCCTATGCATGCGACTGCTGGGGAAGATGGTGGCCGCCTTCGAAGCAGCGCCCTACGCCCAGATCCATCCCAGAATTCTGCAATCAGCTATTCTCTCTGCTTGGAACAAGTCCATACAGGCATTAGACCGTCCATTAGTTCTTTCTCCAGAAGTCAGGCACAGCCTGTACTGGTGGCTGATCCCTCAAAAATTATCAAAAGGGAAAACCTTTTGCCCCATCTCGTGGAAAATAGTAACCACAGATGCCAGCCTAACAGGTTGGGGGGCAATCTTAGGAAAACGGACCCAGCAGGGACAGTGGTCAGAGGCAGAAAGTCTGCTTCCCATCAATGTCCTAGAGATCAGAGCTGTTCGGTTGGCCCTGGTCGCCTGGACTCTCCCCCTGCAGGGTCTGCCAGTAAGGATACAGTCCGACAATGCCACGGCGGTGGCATACATAAACCACCAGGGGGGCACAAAGAGCCTGGCGGCTCAAAGGGAAGTAAACCTAATTTTTGCATGGGCCGAAGCCCATGTACCCTGCATCTCAGCAGTGTTCATCCCAGGGATAGACAATTCTCAAGCAGATTTTTTGAGTCGTCAACAGTTACTCCCGGGAGAGTGGTCTCTTCACCCCCAGGTATTCCAAGAGATTTGCCAAAGATTCGGAGTTCCCGATGTGGACATCATGGCAACAAGATTCAACAAGAAATTGGACAAATTTGTATCCCGAGCCAGGGACCCCTCGGCCTACGGGACCGATGCGTTGGTTTGCCCCTGGCACCAGTTTTCTCTCCTGTATGCGTTCCCTCCACTACAGATGATTCCCCGCCTTCTACGAAGGATCAGGGTGGAGCGCAGGCCGGTGATCCTGGTGGCCCCAGCCTGGCCCAGAAGGGCTTGGTACGCACTCATCGTGAGGATGTCAGTAAGGGCACCGTGGCCACTCCCCCTGCGCCCAGATCTGCTGTCTCAGGGCCCGATCTACCACCCTGCTTCACAGCAGCTAAATTTGATGGCTTGGCGGCTGAATCTCTAATTCTTAAGGGCAGAGGCCTCTCTGCCCAAGTCATATCTACGTTAATTCAAGCTAGAAAGCCAGTCTCTAGAAATATCTATTACAGAGTCTGGAGAACCTATGTGGAGTGGTGCGAGTCTCAAGGAGGGCATCCTCGCAAGTTTTTTATTGACAGGATCTTGCGATTCCTCCAGGTTGGCGTTGACAAGGGGTTGGCTCTTAGTACTCTAAAGGGGCAGGTGTCTGCCTTATCGATATGGTTTCAAAGGCCTTTGGCCACACATTCGCTTGTAAAAACCTTTTTGCAGGGGGTCTTGCATGTAAATCCCCCTATTAGAGCTCCCCTCTGCCCCTGGAATTTAAATCTGGTCTTGTCAGCTTTACAAAAGCAGCCGTTTGAACCTCTGACAGAAATCCCTCTTGTGCTGCTAACCCGAAAGTTGGTTTTCTTGGTGGCTATGGCTTCGGCCAGAAGGGTCTCCGAGCTGGCAGCCTTGTCTTGCAGGGAACCGTACCTTATTCTGCATAAGGACAGAGTGGTTCTGCGGCCCCAGCCTTCTTTCCTTCCTAAGGTCATATCCAGTTTTCACTTGAATCAGGACCTAGTCCTACCATCCTTCTTTCCTACTCCCCAGTCCAGAGAGGAAAGATTGCTTCATACTTTGGATGTGGTCCGAGCCATGAGAGTTTATCTCAAGGCTACAGAAAAGATTAGGAAAACAGATGTGCTTTTCATTCTTCCGGATGGCCCCAAGAAGGGTCTTCCTTGGCTAGGTGGATTAAGCAGCTGATTTTTCAGGCCTATGGTCTGAAGCGCGTTCCACCGCCCTTATCAGTTAAGGCCCATTCTACGAGGGCCATGAGTGCCTCTTGGGCGGCACACCATCAGATCTCTATGGCACAGGTTTGCAAAGCGGCAACCTGGTCTTCCGTACATACGTTTACTAAATTTTATAAGTTGGACGTCACAAAGGCTGCGGACGCAGCATTTGGGCAGGCGGTCCTACGGGCAGCAGTATAGAATCCTCTGGCCCGGTTCACGCCCCCTTTTTCTGTTGGTGGTGTTATTTTACCTCCTGATATAGTTTCTGTTTGGCTATTTTTGGCCTTACGGTCTCCCTCCCTTCATGGAGCATTGCTTTGGGACATCCCATATGTAATGACTATGCGCTCTGTGTCCCGTGATGTACGATCAAGAAAAAGGGATTTTTAATAACAGCTTACCTGTAAAATCCTTTTCTTGGAGTACATCACGGGACACAGAGCTCCCACCCCTCTTTGTGGGAACATTGTGTAACCTCAGAGAAATTGCTTGCTACAAAACTAAAGCACTCTCAGTGGGAGGGGGTTATATAGGGAGGAACTTCCTGTGAAGTTGATTACACCAGTGTCCACACCTGAAGGTACTCCATATAACCCATATGTAATGACTATGCGCTCTGTGTCCCGTGATGTACTCCAAGAAAAGGATTTTACAGGTAAGCTGTTATTAAAAATCCCTTTTTTGCACAGAGCAGCCCAGATCCTCCACTTCTGGGGTCCCTCACCAATGCTTCTGGCTCCTCCTGCCTTCAGAGTACCTCAATAGCAAGCTGCAAAGTATAGAGCGCCTGCTATAGCAAGTAGGGTTGTCCCGATACTGATACTAGTATCGGTACCGATACCGAGTATTTTTCGGGAGTACTTGTACTCCCGCAAATACCCCCGATACCTAAATAGAATACTTTGCCCCCCGCCGCCGCATACCGCATACTGCCGCGTTAATCCCCGTGCATTACAAGCTTTCGTTTGTATACTTGTAATGCGCGCCTCGCCATGTATAGACACTCCCCTTCTCGGGATTGGATGGATCTGTCCAATCCCGAGCAAGGGGGAGTGTCTATGCACGGATCCGTGTATAGACACTCCCCCTTGCTCGAGATTGGACGGATCCGTCCAATCCCGAGAAGGGGAGTGTCTATACATGGCGAGGCGCGCATTACAAGTATACAAACAAAAGCTTGTAATGCGCGCTGTATTGCACGGGGATTAACCCGGCAGCTGCTACTACAGATGTGGGGGACAGGACATGGCTGCAATATGTGGGGGACAGGACATGGCTGCAATATGTGGGGGACAGGACATGGCTGCAATATGTGGGGGACAGGACATGGCTGCATCTGTGGGGGACATGCATGGCTTCATCTGTGAGGGGGACATGGCTGCATTTGGGGACACACTTAAAAAAAGTATCGGTATTCGGTATCGGCGAGTACATGAAAAAAAGTATCGGTACTTGTACTCGGTCCTAAAAAAGTGGTATCGGGACAACCCTAATAGCAAGGTAAAAAAACTTCTGCCTTTAGAACCACTATCCTGCCCAGGACTACATGTCCCATGAGGCATTGCTCCTCACACTTTCACAAATTCTCAGGCACTTAGTGACATGTATGGATGGTGTACTGAGCTGTATGTGTGCTGCACTGTATTTCCTGATATGTAAACAAATAATGCATACTATATGCAGGCCAACTACCGTATTTGTCGGGGTATTGCGCGCTCCCGCGTATAGCGTGCACCCCTAAAGTTGCCCCGAAATTCCTGTAAAAAAAATGTTATAACATTTTATTACTTACAGTTTTGGTGTCTTGCCCGGCAGCCATCGTCCGGTTCGGCGGCCATCTGCAGCCTTGGTGGTGTCCTCCCGGCTTCTCCAGCGCTGTCTCGAGTCGAATCCCCGCTTCCCGCGCTCGGTTTGAACGCCTCCGCCGACATATACCTAGTGCAGTACACTCGGGTACATTCGGCAAGGCTCGGCTTCGCTCGTACTCACGCGTTTATGCGTGAGCACGAGCGTAGCCAAGCCAAGCCTAGCCGAATGTACCCGAGTGTACTGCACTAGGTATATGTCGGTGGCTCACTTCAAACTGAGCGCGGGTATCGGCCTATATCGCTCACCCACGATTTTCCCCTTATTTTAAGGGGAAAAAAGTGCGCGGTATACGCTGATAAATACGGTAATCAACTGGCCGATTTAATAGATTTATAAAAATAGTTGACAACTATTTTTATAATCGATTAGTTGTCGATTAATAGATCAGTTGTTTCGGCCCTAGACTACAGCGCCGCTAAAGGGCCGGTTGTTTTTGCAATGCTTTGGTGGCGCTTTTGCACACAGTGAAGCTGCAAAGTTTTACTTCCCGATACCCTAACAGAGGATGGCGGCGGGTCAGCCGGGGGATAAGCAATTGCTCGTCCTCGGCTGACGACATCAGCAGCTGCAGTATTTGTGGCTGCTTACCGTAAAAAAAAAAAAAACATTCCGGCGGAACCTCCGCTTAAAAAATAAATTAAATAGTTGTTTCAGTTTGTGGTGCTCAGCGTTTAGCTACAGCTTAATAAACTAGAAGCAAATCTCATGATAATATACAGTAAAACCTTGGTTTGAGAGTAACTTGGTTTGAGAGCGTTTTGCAAGACTAGCACATTTTATTTTAATAACTTTTGATATACAAGCGACGTCTTCATATAAAAGTAGAGTCATGTCACAACTGGGTATAAAAGAGAAGAGCGGCGCCTCTAAGTGTAGCAGTATGGTTACATGTAATGAAGGTACAACATTTTAGTAACTCACATGGTTGATGAATAAAACCGACACATAGAAGTATGCAGGCATTCAGGGTAAAGCGATCCACATAGACCGTCGTCCTCACCGCCATTGATGTCCTCCCTTCCAACGAGCAATTCAAGCCTCACTTTCAGATCGCTCTACTGCAGGGTAGTCTTCCCAGTCACGATTGCAGACTGATATTGGTGAGAACGGTGCAGAGGACGGTCTATGTCAGTGATGGTGAACCTTGGCACCCCAGATGTTTTGGAACTACATTTCCCATGATGCTCATGCACTCTGCAGTGTAGTGGAGCATCATGGGAAATGTAGTTCCAAAACATCTGGAGTACCAAGGTTCGCCATCATTGGTCTATGTGGATCGCCTTACCCCGGATGCCTGTATACTTAGATGTGCCTCTCCTAATCATCAAACATGTGAGTTGCTGAATGTTGTACCTTCATTAAATGTAACCAAATTGCTACACTTAGAGGCGCCTCTCTTCTATTTTATACTCGGTAGTCATTTACTAATCCCCTTGTGGAGGTTTCCATTTGTGGATGGACATTTTATGGTCACACAACTTATCACATTACTATAATCTTTTTATATGGACTATAAACTGAAGGCCTTATGAATTAGACCCCTTTCACACTGAGCCGCCAATAGCGTCTGTGGTAAAACTCCACTATTTTTACCGCCGACGCTATGGGCGGATTTTCTGTGCTTTTCGGCCACTAGCAGGGTGCTTTTAACCTCCGCTAGCAGCTGAGAAAGGGTTAAAACCGCCCGCAATGCGCTGCTGAAGCAACGCATTGCCGGTGGTATAGCCGCGCTGTTCCATTGATTTCAATGGGCAGGAGCGGTGGAGGAGAGTTGTACATGCCGCTCCAAAGATGCAGCCAGCAGGACTTTTTTTTACCGTACTGCTAGCGCAACAGTGTGAAAACCCTCGGGCTTTCACACTGGAGACAATGGAGCTGCTGTTTGAGGGCGGATTGCAGGCGCTATTTTTAACGCTATAGCGCCTGCAATCCGCCTTCAGTGTGAAAGAGGTCTAAATGGTTGTGAAACAAATCATCTGAGTTTCCATTATATCTTATGGGAAAATTTGCTTTGATATACAAGTGCTTTGGATTACAAGCATGCTTCCGGAACCAATTATGCTCGCATTCCAAGGTTTTACTGTATTGTGATTTGGTCACAGTTTAAAGGGGTTGTAAAGGAACATTTTTTTTTTTTCATAATAAACATCCTTTACCTGCAGACATTCCTCTTTTCACTTCCTCATTGTTCGTTTTTGCTCAGAAGTTGCTCTATTTCTTCTCTGTTCTGTTCACTTCCTGCTTGTCTGATTGTTACTGACCACCGTAAAGGGAGGCTTTACTGCGGTGGTCAGTGACGTGCTCGCCCCCTCCTGGGAACTACATTTGTGCGGCAGGACGCTCTCTACGTGTTAGAGACTTCAAGGAGGTGTGAATTACTGGGCGTGCTGCAATGCATACTGGGAAATGTAGTTCTTACATGAACGAGCGCCGCAAACCAGGAAGTGAATGAGAGAACAGAAACTAGAACGCCGGAGGTGATATAGATGAAGGAATTTAATAGGTATTTACTTGTTTTTTTACAGAATCATTACACTATTCTGTCTGTAAAAAACAAGTAAATATCTATTAAATTCCTTCATCTATATCACCTCCGGCGTTCTAGTTTCTGTTCTCTCATTCACTTCCCGGTTTGCGGCGCTCGTTCATGTAAGAACTACATTTCCCAGTATGCATTGCGGCACGCCCAGTAATTCACACCCCCTTGAAGTCTAACACGTAGAGAGCGTCCTGCCTCACAGATGTAGTTCCCAGGAGGGGGCGAGCACGTCACTGACCACCGCAGTAAAGTCTCCCTTCACGGTGGTGAGTAACAATCAGACAAGCAGGAAGTGAACAGAACAGAGAAGATATAGAGCAACTTCTGAGCAAAAACGAACAATTTAGCCAACATTTTTTTTCTCCTTTACAACTCCTTTAAGTTTGCCGATCACACTCCCAGATATATAGTTAAAGTGGTTGTAAACCCCACTTTTTGACTTTTACCTGCAGGTAAGCCTATAATAAGGCTTACCTGTAGGTATAAAGAATATCTCCTAAACCTGTACGGTTTAAGAGATATTCCTCTCGCAATGCGCCACTGATTGCAGTGGCGCATGTGCAGGGGGGGATCCTCGGCTGAAGGGCCGGCCCTTGCTTTGAATGAAATCCCCCGCGCGATGACATCATCGCCGCTCCAGCCAATCACAGCGCTTGAGCGGCGATACCCGGAAGACACGCCGAGTCAAGATGACATCTCGCTTGGCGTGGACCAGGTAAGTACTAGCTCATTATGGCTTTTGCCTTACAGGTGTAAAAAAAAAAAAAAATTGTATATGCGGGTTTACAACTGCTTTAACCACTAGAGGGAGCCTTTACAAAATGGTGAATGAGATACGAGAATCAAAATACAGAACAGAAAGAAAGTACAATTATAAAAGCCAGATTATAAACTATTTTCAGGTAAATGTTACCCCCAGTATGTATGAGGCCTATTGCATCATTTAAATATTTATTTTAAAATTAAAAACAGTGTAAGCACCTGAATTTGACTTCCTATCGGCCTCTTTAACAGCTTCACCTCCTGTAGATTTACCATCATCATGACCCCCCCCCCCCCCATTCATTTTTAGCAATATAGCACTGTGTTCCTTTTAATTGACAAAAATATATATATAATATATATGCAGAGGTGATCAAATACCACCAAAACAAGCTCTATTTGTGGGAAAAATTATATCAATTAAATTGCACGACCGCACATAAATTTAATTTTATATCATTTTTTTCCCCACAAATGGAGCTTTCTTTTGGTGGTATTTGATCACGTGTGTGTGTGTGTGTGTGTGTGTGTGTATATATATATATATATTACTTTCTGCTGTAAAACATATCCAACAGATAAAATTAGGAAAATCAAATTTCTTCATAAATTTAGCCCAATGTGTATTCTGCTACATATTTTTGGTCAAAAATCCCAATAAGTGTATATTGATTGGTTTACACAAACGTTATATAAAGCTAGATTCACGTACGTCGGCGCATCTTTGTGCGGGCGTAGCGTATCTACTTTACGCTACGCTGGCGCAACGTTGAGAGGCAAGCATGGTATTCACAAAGAAAATGCTCTCAACGTTGCGCCGCCGTAGCGTATAGTTGTTGGCCTAAGCCGACGTAAGTCAAAGTAGGTGGAAGTGGGCGTGATATATATCAAAATGAAGCCTGACCCCATGCAAATGATGGGCTGAGCTTCAAAAAACAAACTGCGCATGCGTCGTCTCTTGGACACATCCCAGTGCGCATGCTCACAGTCACGTCGAACAAACTGCCTACGACGTGAACGTAACCTACGCCCAGCCCTGTTCACGTACTACGTAAACGGCGTACACGACATAAAATTCCCTGGTCCATACCTTTTGCATGGGTTGCGCCTCCTATATGAGGAATAACTTTACGCTGGACGTAACCCTTACGCAAATCGCTTAAAACATACGCAGGGCGCATCTACGTTCGTGAATCGGTGTATCTCCCTCATTTGCATATCTGAATCGAAACTTCCATATGCATCCAGCGTAAATATGCGCCGACGATACGCCGGCATAGGAAAGTTACGTCGGTCGGAAGAAGCCTATTTTTCGACGTAACTTAGTTTGTGGGTCCGGCGCATAGATACGGCGCACATTTGCACTTACGTGGCGTATATCGAGATATGTCGGTGCTTTGTGAATCCGGGCCATAGTGTCTACAAACTATGTTGTGGGTGGGTGGGTGTGTGTGTGTATATACTGGAAGTTTATTTTTATTTTTTTATACTAGTAATGGCTGCGATCTGCGACTTATAGTGGGACTGCGATATTGTGGTGGACTCCGACACTTTGCAGGAACCAGTGACCCTAATACAGTGATCAGTGCTAAAAATATGCACAGTCACTGTACTAATGATACTAGCTGGGAATGGGTTATACATCTAGGGCCAGATTCTCAGCCGAGTTACGTCTGCGTATCTCGAGATACTCCGCGTAACTACTAAGAAGCGCTGGCGTATCTATTTTCTGTATTCCGAAAACAAGATACGCCGGAATTTTGCTTAGATATAGTCTCTTACGCCGTCGTATCGAAGTTGCATATTTACGCTGGCCGCTAGGTGGCTCTTCCGTCGATTTAGCTGCGTGGAATATGCAAATGAACTAGATACGCCGATTCCCGAACGTAATTGCGCCCGCTCGTCGTATTTTACCTCGTTTGCGTAAGCGTAAAGTTACCCCTGCTATATGAGGGGTAACTTTGTGTAGGTGAGGCGTACGCAATGTTAAGTATGGACGTCGGGACAGCGTCTATTTTGAAGTCGCTTGCGTAAATCGTTTGCGAATAGAGCTTTGCGTAAGTTACGCTTCACGGCGAAAACCAATGTATTTGCGGCGTAATTTGGAGCATGCGCACTGGGATACGTCCACGGACGGCGTATGCGCAGGTAAACAAAAAAAACGTCAAAAACGTGGGGTCACGATTTTTTACATAAAACACGCCCACCTCTTCCACATTTGAATTACCCGGGCTTACGCCGGGCCATTTACGCTAAGCCGCCGTAACTTAGGACGCAAGTACTTTGAGAATATAACACTTGCGTCCAGAGTTGCGGCGGCGTAGCGTAAATAGGATACGCTACGCCACGCTGCCAGATACGCCAATATACGAGAATCTCGCCCCTATTAGCCAATCGGTGTCTCTGACTCCAAACAGCAGCAAAAATGCAGATGTCAACAGGACTCCACATAGGTATGTGTTTGTACCCATGGCACATTTGTTGGGTGTTTTTTTTTTTTTTTTATAGAATCCCATCACTCTAAAATAAATTGAGCATCATAATTTTTTCATCTTTCATACTATTAAATTTTAATGTGTTTATTGTCTTTTCTTTGAACGGAACAATGTGAAAAGTGTGTAATTGCTCCTGCGATCTGAAGGCTTTTCACTAAAAGAAGTTCTTTTACTCTTTAAATATTCATGTGGGCTTTCCTTGTTATTAGGCCTGGTCCGGGAATTGAAACATTATGATAATTTGTGTTGGTATTATTATTCCCCCCCCCACACTCCCAAAACCACCAACAGCAAGCCCTAATTTCGGAGACACGCTCACCTTTTCCTATCAGTCTCTCTCTGGCTACACCGGACAAAAGCTGCCTGAGATTGTTATAAATTGTAGAATGTCGCCAAGGTGTCATATGTGACAAATGACCACCCTAGTGTATTTGCGGCATTGCGTTTAATCTCCCCCTTCACTAAAATACATCCTTTTCATTCTGCATGTTGTTCGTCAGACCCCCCCTCCCTCCCATTCCCTTAAAGTGGCATGCTCTTGGGGGCCGCCGTCTCCTAGCAACGCAGTAACTCAACAGAAGGGACCGCTGTGTACCACCCCTCCCCCGTGATTTTGGTCTCTTTTCTCCTCGATATTACAT
>CM056055.1:9996794-10014294 GCA_029574335.1 Rana kukunoris | reverse complement strand
AATCTCCTTTCATGTTGTAAATTCTGCCTGTCTGCTGGACGTCTCTTTCCACAGCTTCTCCTCTATTTCTAAGGACTACATATCCCATGGTACCTTGCTGCCTTCAATTAGTGCTTCCTGTAAAACTCCTCCTTCCTCTCAGCACCTCTGTATTTCAGAAGGCAGGCTCTGTGAAATGTGTGACAGAGCGGTGCCTACTCACAGGGCATAGTGACTACGTGGCACAGAATACGAGGGGGTAAATGGGGGGGATCTTCACAAAGTAAGTTTACAAACTTCACGCTCATTCAGATTATTAGGAGTTGGCTACAAATAGTCAGCTATCCCCCCCCCCTCTTCTTCTTCTTTTTGCAGGGCTTCCAGGATGGATCAGAGCGATTCTGAATGATCAATGCTGATACAGAGCATAGTTCTGATCTGTCCCAGAAGCTCTGCAGAAAGAAGGCGGAGAAGAGTGGGAAAAACCAAACCACTGGTGATGAACTCTTGAGTTGCCAGCTCTCTCAAGTCAACTAGTGAGGGTTTCACTCGCCCTTGTTTTCTATTTGTTTACTATTGTGGAGAATGGAGCAGGAGGAGTGAGACCCGCTAGACTGACAGCAGGGCCTGAAACTTTAGCTGGAAAGTCTTGGTTGCTGGAGCCTTGTTGGGGCATTGAAAATCCAAAAATAATAAAAATAATAATAAAAAAAAAAGGGATTACTGCATGAAATGGGGTTAGTTATGATGAGTTCATGCAGAGATTTTGGCTTATTAGTCCTCCTCAGTGCAAGATGTAAACTCTATGGCCTGTGAAGGACTTGGGGAAACAATGACAATGTATAATCCGCCAGGTTATGGTGAAGGGGCCTGAGGTCAGTAAATGGCTCCCCAAACCCTGCAGCAAATATAGGAGGTGCATTTTTTTCACCAGCATTCCAATGCACTTTTTTTTATGCAATTCCTTCTGGTTTCCACGAGATGGCAGCATAAGGATGTGGTAAGGCTGAGAATTTTTGCGTTCATTTCAAGGCGGGTAATAAACGAGCGAGAGACTCAGAAATGTTGACTCTGGCCCTGCTATTTACACGCCTGACTTCAAAGGCTTCAAACAGCTGCTTTGTTCTGTAAGGCACTTAACCATTTGGCTGTTGTTAAAGTCCATTGAGTATATACATTTTTACCTTTCCTGAGGAAAATCCACAGAGTATCGGCACGTTAACCCAGGAAATGAGCACATACGGTGGCAAGTGCAATGTGCTTTAGGACTGGCCTTTAACGGAAAAGCTGTTAAGGCTCAGACCTTTTTACAGTAATTCTACCAAAAGTAGCCATGCCAACTATTCTGTTAACCAATCCAAGCATTCTGTTAACCAATCCAAGCTTGGGTCTAATGAAATATTGGACCTTGTGACATCCTTCAGGAACTAGATCCTGGTTCAAAATGCTTCTAGACGCAAAAGCGGCTAAACAGCCATTTTCTAGCTGTCAGGTTAGATCGTTCAGGAGAGGTTGAACAACGTCCCGTGTACATAAAGTACACGGGACGTTGTTCAACCTCTCCTGAACGATCTAACCTGACAGCTAGAAAATGGCCGTTTAGCTGCTTTTGCGTCTAGAAGCATTTTGAATCGTTTTCATTTTGGTTAAACTAAATGCTCCTAAACACGAGTTACTGCTTTTGCGTCTAGAAGCATTTTGAATAGTTTTCATTTTGGTTAAACTAAATGCTCCTAAACACGAGTTACCGCGTTTAGTCACGTTTTGGCGCTTGAAATGCCTCTTCTGAATGCATTTTGAATGCACAGCTTCTGAATGCATTTTTTGGCGTTCCCAAAAAAGCCTCTAAACTTAACTGCCTAGAAACAACTATAAACGACCCTGTGTATATGCACTAATAAGTAGGGTTGTCCCGATACCGATACTAGTATCGGGACCGATACCCGGAAGTCGGCGGACGGAGAGGGGGCGGAGCCAGTGGGGTAGTGTGGACGGCGCCAGGTGCATACATTTAGAGGGACACCAGGCAGTGTGTGTCACTGCCGTCTCCGTCCCCCTAATATTCCTGTGTCCCTGTGAATAGTCATGTACGGTGGCGGGCGGGGCTATCCCTGATCAAAGCGGGGCTGGCCAATCCGTGATCACAGCGGGGGCGAGGCTAGCCTATCCACGATCACGGCGGGGCTGGTCCCGCCTCCTTCTAGCCTCCGGATGATATGCTGCCTTCCCATCCTCCAGGCTCCCCCTCTCCTCCTGACACCCTCTCTTTACCTCCTCCAGGCTGATAGAACACACAAGCTGCAGGCGAGACTGTCAGCCAGAGAGAGAGGTTAGAGTAGTTTAGACAAGTCGGTATTGGTCAGTATATAGTTTAGTGGACAGAGCAGTGGTCAGTAGTGCCCTCCATCAGTCAATGCCCCCCTGTTAGTGCCATCCATCTGTCAGTGCCCCCCTGTCAGAGCCATCCATCTGTCAGTGCCCCCCTGTCAGAGCCATCCATCCATCAGTGCCCCCCTGTCAGTGCCCCCCTGTCAGTGCTATCCATCCATCAGTGCCCCCCTGTCATGCCCATCATTAAAATTGTCACATGACATTAAAAAAGGGATCGTATTCGGTATCGGCGAGTACTTGGGGGGGAAAAAAAACTATCGGTAGTTGTACTCGGTCTTAAAGTGGTATCGGGACTACCCTACTAATAAGATAAAATAGACGAGAGTTGAAAAAAATGCCCAACTCTCTCTCATAATTTGTGAACATGCCTGTGCCTTGTATTTCTTCTGCATGGCTGCTTGTAGTTTCCACTAGAGTCGCATGTGAGAGGCTGACAATACAGGAGGATAACTCTGACAGCTGTCACCCCATATCAGTAAGTGTTTCAGGCACCTTTCACACATGCACAAATGCTGCATACTTGTGTGTCTGTTTTTGTGGATTTAAATCTGATTACTATATACATTATTTTGTTTTAAATGCGTTTTTGCATAAAAGAGAAGAAACCTTTAGAATTCCATGGTGTAGATGCCCTTAAAAATACGATCCATGTGATTTTTGTGTCGCACGTTATTTACAGTGTGACCGCTTAGTCATTACACAATTTATAATCTGTAGATTAGGTTCAGTTCTCTGTGCTGCAAAAGCGTTTATCGGTGCAGCTGTAAACTAGACGTGTGAACCTACAATCAGCTGTGCGACCGATCATGTGATCCCTGTGACTGCCAAACACGCTGATCACATGCAGGCTGGAGAAGTTTTTTTTTTTTTTTTTTTACAAACAGTGGGGTGTGTGGCAGCGATCCAGCGGTTGCACAGCCGCCAGTTTACTTTCACCTGATAGCCAACAGTGAGCTTATCAGATGTGTCAGTCAGGCTGCAGCTGCCAGGAGTGTGTGTAAAAGAAAATAATAAAAATAAATAAATAAAGCGTATGCAAGTAAACTTTTTTTTTTCCTTGTCAAAAAAGGTTTGATTGCACAATAAAATTAAAGTACATTGTTACATATACAAGGATATATATATATAAATGAACTCTTTGTTTTAAACAATAAAATTATTATATGTAGTTAACATAGTGTGTTTTGTTTGTGTTTAACCAATTCCAGCCCCGGTCAGTAGTATATTGACGTCCGGGAAGTGGTTGCGTTATCCTGACTGGACATCTATTGACATCCAGCCAGATAACATGCCGGCGCACAGCCTGCATCTGCGATCTCGGGAAAAGAGCCTCCGGTGGAGGCTCTTTACCACGTGATCAGCCGTGTCCAATCACGGCTGATCACGATGTAAGCAGGAAGAGCCGTTGATCGGCTCTTCCTCACTCGCGTCTGACAGACGCGAGTAGAGGAGAGCCGGTCGGCGGCACTCCTGACAGGGGGGGGTTAGCGCTGATTGTTTATCAGCGCTGCCCCCCCTCGGATGCCCACACTGGACCACCAGGGAAGCCGCCAGGACCACCAGGGAAGGGGGCAACAATTAAAAAACTTGGCACAATAGATGCCAATCAGTGCCCACAAATGGGCACTGACTGGCAACATGGGCACTGACTGTCACAAATGAGTAAATAAGTGATGCCCAGCAATGCCATCAGTGCCACCCCTCAGTGTCCACCTATTAGTGCCCATCTGTGCCACTCATAAGTACCCATCAGTGCCGCCTATCAGAGCTGCCTATAAGTGCCCATCAGTGCCGCCTATGACTGCCCATTATAGCCTCATACCAGCGCCGCCTCATTAGTGCCTGTAATTAAAGATGAAAACTTACTTATTTAAAAAAAAATGAATAGAAAAAAAAAAAACTTTATTTTTTTTCAAAATTTTCTGTCTTTTTTTAGTTGTTGTGCAAAAAACAAAAAACGCAGAGGTGATCAAATGGCACCAAAAGAAAGCTCTATTTGTGGGGACAAAATTGTAAAAAAAAATTGTTTGGGTACAGTGTAGCATGACTGCGCAATTGTCATTCAAAGTGCGACAGCTGAAAATTGGCTTGGGCAGGAAGGTGCGTAAGTGCCTGGTATGGAAGTGGTTAATTAATTGCTCTATGTTACTTTATCCTGTTAGGTATTAATAGTTACAATATTCATGCTAACAAAGGTTATCCTAAAAGACTTTGGCCCAGATTCTTGTATATCTGCGGCGGCATAGCATTTTCTATTTACACTACGCAACCGCAACTTACAGGAGCAAGTGCAGTATTCTCCAAGCACTTGCTCCGTAACTTGCGGCGGTGTAGTGTAAATGGCCCGGCGTATCCCCGCGTAATTCAAAGGGGGCGTCGTGTATTTAAATTAAGCGCGCCCCCGTGCCGAACGAACTGCGCATGCGCCGGCCGGAAACGTAGCCCAGTGCGCATGCTCCATAGTACGCCGCAAATACATTGGTTTCGACGTCCACGTAATTAATGCACAGCCCTATTCGCAAACGAGTTACGTAAACGACGTAAAAACACGCCGCTGTCCCGACGTCCATACTTAACATGGCGAGCATAAAGTTAAAGTTAAACCACCATATAGCAGGGGTAACCTTACGCTTACGGAAACAACATAAACTACGGCGGCGCAAATACGTTTGGGAATCGGCGTATCATGCTCATTTGCATATTCGGCACCTAGCGGCCAGCGTAGTATTGCATTTAAGATCCGACGGTGTAAGTGACTTACGCCAGTCGGATCTACGCCGTATCTATGTGTAAATGATTCTAAGAATCAGTCGCATAGATACCCGGGCACAGAAACAGATATACGACGGTGTTTCCTGCGATACACCGTCGTATCTCTTCTGAGAATCTGGCCCTATGTGTATATATGTAAATCTGTCCTGTATTGCTATAGAGCTGATATAGATAAACAAATGGTATACGTTAACTTAAAAAGAAAAAGAATTAAAGAGAAAAAGGGGGGTAAAGAAAGAATAGTGAGAGGGTAAGGTCGGTCCAGGTACCAGGGCGTGGTTCAGTATAGTTATTCCATTTATAAATGGTAAACTCTTTTTCAATCCTGAAAAGCTGCAGAGCATGGATAAGAATTACCTGCTAACAAATGGGATTTCCCCTTGAAAGGCATGCAGAGACAGGACAGGTAAAGAGGTTGTACATTAAAAAAAAAATACATATTTTTTGTCCTCATAATGTTCTCACTTACCTTCACCCCCCCCCCCCCCCCCCCGCTGATATCATGGCATCGCCACAATTACCTGCAATCTTCTCTTCACTTCCCATTAATTACATAGTTTTGTACATTCCATAAGTTCAACGCACCCCTCATCTAAAACAATACAGTACACTGCTGGAGGTCCTTTCTTCTTCCACTCTCCACCTCTCCGGATAGGGCTTCCTTCCCGTCCCCTAGTCATCACTCCTGCGCTGTCACCTACGGCCCTGCTATCATACAATCAAAGACGCGCTCTAACACACAATTAGCGCACATTTTTCGGAAGTGCTCTGCGCTACTGGAGGACATTGCTCCTTCAACCGTTATGTAGCTTCTCACTTTACAGTCTGCGTACTAGTTTCTGGATGGTGATGTTAACCACTTAAGACCCGGACCAATATGCAGGTTAAGGAATTTGCCCCTTTTTGCAATTCGGCAATTTCGTGACTGCGACATTATGGTGGACACATGACACTTTTGACACATTTTTGGGACCATTGTCATTTTCACAGCGAAAAGTGCTATAAAAATGCACTGATACTGTGAAAATGTTAATCACTAGGGGGCGCTGTAGGGGTTAAATGTGACCTCATGTGTGTTTCTAACTGTGGGGGGGGCGGGGCTGGACGTGTGAGGTGCTTGTCGACCCACGGCTGGGCTCTTAAAGAGGACGTATATATACGTCCATGTGCCCAGCCGTGCCATTCTGTCAACGTATATCGTCGCGCAGCGGTTCTTAAGTTGTTAAAAGGTAGTCATATTGAAATTGAATGTTATTAAAAATGACCTTTCCTTTTCAATCTGCAGCTCTGTAATTTTCTGAATTATGGCGAATGTGTACAGAACGGCCCCAGAAACAATTTCTTGCTTGTGTGATTGGCTCACTGACTTTCCCAATACAGTGGAACCTCTGTGTAACTTGGTTTAACCACTTACCTACTGTGCACCTACACCCCCTTCCTGCCCAGACAAAATATAAGCTTCCGGCACTGCGTCGCTTTAACTGACAATTGCGCGGTCGTGCGACGTGGCTCCCAAACAAAATTGGCGTCCTTTTTTTCCCACAAATAGAGCTTTCTTTTGGTGGTATTTGATCACCTCTGCGGTTTTTATTTTTTGCGCTATAAACAAAAATAGAGCGTCAATTTTTAAAAAAATGCAATATTTTTTCCTTTTTGCTATAATAAATAACCCAAAAAATATATAAAAAAAATATTTTTTCCCTCAGTTTAGGCCGATACGTATTCTTCTACATATTTTTGGTAAAAAAAAAATGCAATAAGCGTTTATCGATTGGTTTGCGCAAAATTTATAGCGTTTACAAAATAGGGGATAGTTTATGGCATTTTTTTTTTTTACTTTTCTGACATTTTTGGGACCATTTACATTTATACAGTGAAAAATGCTATAAATATGCATTGATTACTGTATAAATGTGACTGGCAGTGAAGGGGTTAACCACTAGGGGGCGAGGAAGGGGTTAAATGTGTGTCCTATGAGTGTTCTAACTGTAGGGGGAGGGGGGGGTGACTGGGGGAGGTGACCGATTTGTGTCCCTATGTACAAGGGACACAATCGATCTCCTCTCTCCCTGACAGGGACGTGCAGCTCTGTGTTTACACACAGAGCTGCACGTCCCAGCTCAGTTACTGAGCAATCGCGTGTGCCCGGCGGCGATCGTTGCCGCCGGGCACTCGCCCGGGATCCCCGCAGAGCGGCGGGTGCTCGCGGCTTTAAAGGGACATCGCGTCATATGACGTGATGTCAGAACAATGGAGTCGTCTGCCCGCCGTCATTTGACGGTGGGCAGATGACAAGTGGTTAAGAGCGTTTTAAGAGCGTTTTGATTTGCGAGAATAGTAGAATTCAAGCTAAATAGGCCTGCAGTACCTCATTTGGCCTGAGGTACGTGCAGAAGCCGCACCGAAGTGTCCTCTGGCCTTTTCGGACGTTTTTGGCGCCCTCTGGTCCCCCCCACCTCTGGCCGTATTTGGTATTGCATCCCATTAAAGGCAATGCAGGACAAATTATTTGACTTCAATGGGAAAACTTGCTTTGATATGCAAGTACTTTGAATTACGATCATTCTCCTGGAACGGATTATGCTCGTAATCAGAGGTTCAACTTGTAGTCTGCACCAAGATGCAAGTCAGATTTCAGGCATCCCCTGCAACAAAAATGTCATTATTTTTTTGGGGTGAGATACTCCCAATAGGAAATCGCATATCCGCTTAGTGGAGAAGGGGGTGTGTAAATAGAAGTAAAGCCATTTCAATCAGCTTCCCCACACTCCCTGTCCACTCACCGTTAAGGACAGGGCGCCAGATCAAGCCTCAACATCTTCAACCTCTTCCCAGCTATCAAATTGGGAAAGAGATGTCGGAGGTGGGTGGGCAGTGAAAGCAGGCAGGGAAGCCCTCAGTGTTGTCACTGGATGCTTGTCGCAACCCCCGGACCCCAGAGGAGGGCATCATATCCCTATCCAATGCAAGCATTGTAATAGCAATGCCCTCAATCAACATAGCGAGCACTGCATCCCGCTCCAGCAGGCCGCAAAGCCGCAGCATCTTAGTCCACGCACCTGTGGGGGGCCACATAGGCACAAGACGCCTGCTAATTCTAGTCCCCAATGCGACTACTATTGAACTAGATGGACTTGTGTCTTTTTTCAATCTGACTAACGATGTAACTATGGTGCCCAGGGGTTGGTGAGCCCTGCTTTAGGCAGTTCATTGATATGGTTTCACTTGTATTGCTTTATATGGAGCCTGAATCATTTGCTGCAATTTCTGTCAATAGAAAAGTTAGGTGCTCACTGTGGTTTGTCAGTTTTTAGGGTCGTGGTCTAGCTGGCTCCTGGGATTTGTTCAGATACAGAATGGCTGTAGGGCCTATGAATAATAAGACCTTCCGGCATCAGATCAGCCCGTGCAATGGTAGCGAGGTCAAATTCCCCAACATTATCCTCTTCGGTCCAGTGGTTTAAATTGGCCACTTGTGACTAATGAGGAGCTCTCACATGAGCCTAGTTTGTATTGATGGTGTGTCACGTGGATTAGCCTTTTAAGCCCAGTCTACTCGTCTACTCTGAGGGGGATTACTGTCGCATTATGCGAGCTTTATGTACAGGCCTCAGCCATCTGAGAAATTTTACTTTTAGCCTTCAGAAGAACTCCACTATGTGTGTGTGTGTGTGTGTGTGTTTTTTTTTTTTTTTTTTTTGGTGTCTGATCTGGCTACATAACATAACACATTTTTTTTTATTTTTTTTATACATAATTTTATTTTTATTTTTATATACATAATCTTTATTTGTAACACTGAGAGTACAGCAAAGCCAACTATTCCCAACTGATTGGGGTTTGCGAATAAGATAACAAAGGTAAGTACATCCACATAAATGGCTACAAAAACATAGGATATAAAGGAGGATGGAGACTGGGGAAAGAAGGAAAAATATAAAGCAATATTGCTAAGGAGGATACCCCCCACATGATCCTGGTGGTTATCTTGGGTAAGCATTTTGACTGAATAAGGCCCATTTCACACTAACACTTTTTTTAGGCGATTTAGCGCTAAAAATAGCGCTGCTATACCGTCTGAAAAAATCATGCCCTGCAGTCTTTAATGTGGAAGCCCGAAGGCTTTCACATTGAAGCTGTGCGCTAGCAGGACCGCTCCAAAAGTCCTGCTAGCCGCATCTTTGGAGCGGTATAGGAGCGGGGTGTTTACCGCTCCTTACCATTGAAAGTAATGGGAAACCGCGGTAATACCGCCGGCAATGCGCCCTTTTTCGGACACTAGCGGGGGTTAAAACCGCACACCTAGCAGCCGAATATCATGGTAAATACGACGGTATAGCAGCACTAAAAATCGAGCCGCTATACCGCCACAGTGCCTCCGCTGCCCAATGTGAAAGGGGCCTAAAACACAAGATCCATGCTGAGGGTCAGCTCCAAAATGCCAGGAAGCCCCACCATGAAGGGGCCACAGGGGACCCCAGCGGCTCCACCTCAGCGAGGATTCTGCCAACTTCAACAATGCAACCTCCAAGCTGGATGGCACTGGGTCAGGGTGTACTTCTGCCAAGGTGCCCGGATACTAGTAAAAACGCTCACGTCTATACTTGCACGTCGCCACCCACTCCTCTAACATATCCCATTATAATCCTAAAAACTGTATACCTATCTTTTTGTAGAACTGCTTCTTAGCATTCCTTGTGCCTGTTTTGGCTACATGTCCACTAAGGTGAGTGTTAGCTATCCTTTGTGGACTATACTCCTTATCATTTGATGACCATGTAATGCATATGTGCTGCAGCATTGAGGAAGGGCTCTAATGCCCATTATGAATCCATGACGATTGAGTTTTCTTTGTTGCATGCTCCCAGCACAGTGACCGAGCTGTCACTTATAACTCAAGGTCTCTAGTAATGATTGGGAGCTGGCAGGACTGGCCTCTGATCATGTGACCACTGTGACATCCAATCACAGTGCAATACAATGCTGGCAACGCCACTGTGTATGCCTCCCGTCGGCTTCAATGGCTGCTCCAGGGGCCTGTCTTCAAGGGAGCATGTCCTGCACCGTGTACTCACTGGCGTAACAAACCAAAGCCAGACACTGTCAGTGTTAACTGTAATAATATGAACCATATATACCGGGTTTCAGCTCAGGCCTCCATTGGCCACGACCCACTGACGCATTTTACCCGGATTGTGCTTATTCAGTCACAGTGGTCACATAATCAGGAAGTCTGCCCCACCCCACCTGCACTAAATGGTTGCCGTAGATATGTAGGGGTTAAAGCCAAAAAATGAAATAATATTGGTTTACTAGTCCTTTTAAAGCTGTGGCTGTATTAGTTTTCTTCTTAACCCTGTCTTTTCTAGGGTGGCAAAGCTTACTCACTGTACTATGTCTGAGAAAAGTAGCATTGTTACCCTTAAGCCGCCCATAGATGGAGCGGATTTCTTTCCTGCAACTGTGTTGATGGGGGAAACCCTCCCAGGGAGCCATTGTGTTCTCCTGGCGGGGATGTTATAATAGCCACTAACAAAAATTGCATGTAAAATCCTACAGGCTGGTTGTATCCAAGTTGATTGATCAACCAACTTGGGTATAATCGGCCTGCCCATACAGGATTTTAATCTTGTCCGGTCCCTGCTAAACCGACCAAGATTGGAACTGTCTATGGCTGAATTAAAGTGGATGTAAACACACTTTCATCCTTTCTAAACTACTGCCATAGTGCTGATCTATAAGGATATCGATGCCTCCTGCATGTATCCTTACCTGTCAAATGTCTCCCCTCTGTCCATTATGAGAACTCAAAAACTGCAGATTCTGTGGGTGGATCTGTTGTCTGGAGCTCAGTGGGAGGAGTCGTGATGTCAGTAGACTCCCCACCCTCCTCTACACTCCCCTTGTCAACATGCATTTTTTCCTGTGTATTCCTTACACTAAATTCTGCTATGATCACCAACATCCAGTCAACACAGAAAAGGAGTGGGGGTGGGAATTAAAATATAATGCCTGTCTCCAGGCTAGTGCACGAGATATGTAAATAACCTGTCACTCACAGCAAGGGGGCGGAACGGACCAAGGTTTTTCTCTGCAAGTCCGTCTTCATTCACTGAACAATAAAAGAGGATTGCTCAGAGCTGGATTAACTCTGTGTGGCAATACTGGGCACAGATGATAGGAAATCTTATACTCTACATTGTGACATGAAAAAAATATATAAATTTGGGTTTACATCCACTTTAATTAAGTCACCCTCGTGATTTGGACTGCAAACCCCTCCCTCTGTCCTGTTCTTGATTATGTAGGCGGGAAGGGGTAGTGTAGTTCACAGAAGAAAGCTGGGAAAGCTTGAGATTTAATTTTGGTAAACAAAGTTACAAGGACACTGTATTGCTGTCAGCAGACGTTTTTTGGTACTGGCAGAAAATGTGCTTGGCCTGAAAAAAAGAACATTAATTCAGCCATTCAATTGAAGGACTGGTAAGCTGCAATATGTAAAACAATTTGGGTGGGTGTTAAATACTGTATAATTTAAATTATTCTCATCAGTCCCTTTCTCTGAAGACGCTAACAATCTTGTATCTCTTTCACGGTGGCACACACAGGTACATTATAGGGCTAACTTGACCTTCGGGTGCTGAAGGAAAACCTAAACCATCTTCCCTCACTCCTCAGAAGCAAAGAAAAGAGCCGCTGCGTACCAGATTAATCACAATCTTTCACGATTTTATTGTAGCACATCCACAAACATTGTAGTGAGAGTCTCTGCTCAAAGACCCCCCCACTAACACGTTTCACCCAATCAGAGCTTCATTGCTACTACAGTGATTGCTGCTGGATTCCGCATTCCACATTTTGAAATAGCCACACCACATGTTTTCAGAGAGTCCTGTATTGAGTTATTTGTGGGTTTTTCTTTGCATCCCAAACAATTTTTCCTGGCAGTTGTGGCTGAAATTTTAGTTGGTCTACCTGACCGTGGTTTGGTTGTCCCGGGACCGATACTGAGCATTTGCGGGAGTACTTGTACTCCCGCAAATGCCCCCGATGCCTCATCGGATGCTACCCCCCGCCGCCGCCGCGGCAATGAAAGCCGCCGCCACATAACGCAACGCCGCCGCCTGGTTAAACAGCGCGCGGGGAACATTACAGCTTTCATTTGAATAGCTGTAGTGTTCCCCACCGCACCGCATATAGACACTCCCCCTTGCTTGGGATCGGACGGGTGATCTGTCCAATCCCGAGCAAGGGGGAGTGTCTATACGCGGCACCGCGGGGAACACTACAGCTATTCAAATGAAAGCTGTGATGGGTATGGGGGGACATGGCTGCATATGTGGGGGGACATGGCTGCATATGTGGGGGGACATGGCTGCATATGTGGGGGGACATGGCTGCATTTGGGGACACATTTAAAAAAAAAGTATCGGTATTCGGTATCGGCGAGTACTTGAAAAAAAATATCGGTACTTGTACTCGGTCCTAAAAAAAGTGGTATCGGGACAACCCTAGTTTCAACAGAACCCCTCATTTTCCACTTCTTGATTAGAGTTGTTTGAACACTGCTGATTGGCATTCTCAATTCCTTGAATATCTTTTTATACCCCTTTCCTGTTTTTTATACAGTTCAACTACCTTTTCCTGTAGATCCTTAGACAATTCTTTTGCTTTCTGCATGACTCGGAATCCAGAAATGTCAGTGCAGCACTGGATGAAAGATGCAAGGCGTCCAGAAACTCATTGACTTTTTATACACACACATTAATTACAAGCAAACGGATCACACGTGAGGATGGTTACCTTCAGTGCCGGTTGACGATACAGTGACATGAAAGTCGGCACGACTTTGCGAAGCAACTTCGAATCGCCTCCAGGACAGGCAACTTTTCCAGTGGCCAATCGAACAATAACCAGCTCTGTGGGAGGGAGGGGTTTGCCTGAGAAAACAATTTTCTCTTCCTGTAAAGTTGCTTCAATTAAGACAGTGATCCGACTTTGGAGGCAATTTCCATTGAAATCTATGGGTACAAGTTGCCTAGAAGTCGCCTAGAAGTCGCCTAGAAGTAGTACAGAAACCTTTTCTGAAGTTGGCGCGACTTCAGTAGTGTGCATTAAGACGGGTCTCATTCACTTCAATGTAATTTCTCATGTTGCGCGACCAAAAGGCAGATCCCAAGTCGTGGTAGTCTGAACGGGCACTTAATAGCCATTCAAACCCCTTTTGTGTCAACTTGTGTGCATGTTATCTGGCCCAAATCACCAGGGTATGTAAACTTTTGATCAGGGTCATGTGGGTAGTTTCTGTTGCCAAAAGAGTAAACACCGGTATTGCGCGCTCCGGCGTATAGCGCGCACCCCTAATGTGGACCTGAAATTCCTGTAAAAAAAACATTTTAGTACTTACAGTTTTGGTGTCCTTGCACGGTGTCCATCGGCGGCCTTGTCCGGTCCGGCGTCCGTCTTCGGCTTCAGTGGTGTCCTCCCGGCTTCTCCGGCACTGTCTCGAGTCGAATCCCCCGCACTCAGTTTGAACGCCTCCGACGACATATATCGAGTGCAGTACACTCGGGTACATTCGGCCAGGCACGGCTTCGCTCGTGCTCACGCTCTGTGACGTTTATGCGTGAGCACGAGCGAAGCCGAGCCTGGCCGAATGTACCAGAGTGTACTGCACTCGGTATATGTCGTCGGAGGCGTTCAAACTGAGCGCGGGAAGAGGGTATCGGTGTATATCGCACACCCACGATTTTCCCCTTATTCTAAGGGGGAAAAAAGTGCGCGGTATACACCGATAAATACGGTAATTGATAATAAATGGCTTCAGCCAAACACTAACCATGAGTGAAAGAAAAGTTTTTGTGTTATCATTCATTGTCTCTGAAAAATAGCTAGGAAATCATAAATTCTGCCAGGGTATGTAAACTTATGGGCACAACTGTACCTATACTGGCCCAAGCTGGACCAATGTAACTACCGTGTTTCCCCGAAAATAAGCCGTAGCGGGATTTCGACACAAGATCGAAATATAAGACACCCCTCCGAAAATAAGACGTAGCGATGTAGTGTCGAATCTCCGAAAATAAGACGTGGCGAATCTCTGATAATAAGACGTAGTGTCGTATGCGTAACGGCGCGGCGCGGAGCGGGAAACAACACGTGATAGGCGTACTGGAACTGAAGTGAGGAGAAGAACGCTGTGTAAAGCTGTAAAGCTTCTCCCAGCACTGACCAGCAAACCCCTCTCTCACCCCACACAAACACCAGGGGATAGGGGGAAAAGCTGCTACTGAGCCCAAAGAGATCACCCCAGCTCCACTTTGCTCCGCATCAGCTTTGCTGGCCTATCTTTCTGTACAGCCAGACAAGATGAGTGCAAAGAGAAGAAGTTGGATATCCGAATGGTCCAAAAATGGCGTGCAGAATACGATAATCTCAGTCTACAGGTGGACAGAGGAAATGCTAAGAAGCGCAAGTGTGGTTCAGGTAGGCAACCTTTATTTTCTGTAATAAAAATAAGACACCCCCCCGAAAATAAGCCATAGTGTGATTTCTTGAGGAAAAGAAAATATAAGACGGTGTCTTATTTTCGGGGAAACACGGTATGTAAAGGGTGCAATACCTAGATTTCAGCCTTAAGAAATCAAATCCAAGCCATCAGTCCTACCAGAAAAGAACACCAACCTCTTTACCACCATCCTGCCACTTTTAATCCCCAGGTGGCACACTAGAACCCTACAGCTTTAGGCTAAGTCAGATGTAATTTTATTTTGATCTTTTTTTTGTAAATATCCCAGTTATTACGCGGCTGCTAATTTATATTCTTCCTTCTAATACATAACTGTATTTGGCCAAATCGCACAATAAACGTTCTTGGCTTGCTCTGCCCACCTCTCTGATCGCCCCAGCTGTGCCAAGGAGCATGTAGGTGTTCAAGTGGCAACGCGGCATACTGAAATTCTTTCACCGCCAGCAAAACCCCTCTGCCAATTAATCACCCCTGCAGCGGCGCCCGCTCCCCGTGCGTCAGACAAGCCAGGGTAGTGCATCCCCCCCCCCCATTCATTAAGGCGATATTGTCTGAACTCTTCAGCGTTCGTGTTAGGGATGCTTTAAAAATGTAATTAATCTGCCTTTTTAATAATTATGCGTTTTCGTTTTGCGGGCGCCTGCGTATAATTGGCTGGTTTGCACCGTGGGAAGATTAAGGTGAATCACTTTTAGAGGAAAGTCAACTTCAAAGGCCAAATATATTCACAGAATGAAATAAACGGGTATCATAACGTAGCGGAATTTACTGCATGGTGCTTCGTTATTTAATTTACAGTAAATCAAAAAAATTAATGCTTTTTTTTTTTTTTTACACAGTAATATGTGAATGTGATCAGATTAATGTGAATACTGTTATGACTGAGTGCTAAACAATCTTGTTTCTTGTATAGCTTGTACATTTATATGTCAGTGCTGTGCCCTGTCATGGTGTCGGAAGGGGTGTATGTCACACCGGGGGTCGATCTACTAAAACTGGAGAGTGCAAAAATCTGGAGCAACTGCACATGGCAGCCAATCAGATTCTAACTCCAGTTTGTTCAGTTAAAGGGGTTGTAAAGACAAAAATATTTTCCTCTTGAATTAAAGTCTGACAGTAGCTGATAAAGTAAAAAGTAATGTTTTGCATTATAACTAGTTTGATACCTGTTGAAATCGAGCGGTTTTATTCACCTCCGTCACTCCTGAATCGTTGGGCTGCATTCACATCTGAGCGTAGCGTTTTGCGTAGTTTTTTATGGCGTTTTTTCCACGTTTTGCATACAGCGTCGTCCGATGTTTTTGTACTTCGACGTTTTTTATTTTAGCCAATAGGAAAAATTATCATCTTTTCATCACTTGTTGCTATGTTGGTAGATTTTTTTTTTTTTTTTTTATCTTCTGCCTGGGTGAAAAGTTCTATTGATTAAAGCGACGAAACGCCCGTAAAAAACGCTCATTGTCGCGCTAGTCGCTTGAATCGAGCGTTTCCATTACTTTCTATGGGAAATGGAAACGCTCAAATACGCCCAAACCGCCCGATGCGCGCGACAAAAAAGGTTCCGGGACTTGTTTGAGCTTCAGTCGTTCGGCGTCAGGCGTATTGTCGCGCAGATGTGAACCATCTCCATAGAGAATAATGTTTTTTTTCCCCTCTAGCGTATTTGAGCGTCGCGCTTCAGGCGACAAAACGCTCAGGTGTGAATGCAGCCTTATTCTCACTGACTTCCTGGTTTGCGGTGCGCATTCATTCTTGCTACATCACGGCCTAATGGGAACTACAGTTCCTATTAGGCTTAGCCTACATGCCTGTGAGGGATAAGAGAGCATCTTCACGCAGGGCTTTAGTCATAGGGAGGGGGTGAGCACATTCTGCTTTCCACCATGCAAAACGGCTCAGGTGCTGGTGGAAAGCAAGAAGAGGAGAGACAGGAAATGGCATTTTCAAACCTGGATTACTGTATTTTGGAGGTCAAAAGGAAAAACGAGGTAAGTGATATTTAAATGCTCTAGCTTACAGCAATCAATTGATCTAATAAAAAAAACGAACCTTTAGTGTTCCTTTTAAGCTTTGACAAAAAACCTGGGAGCTGATTGGTTTCTATGCAGAGCTGCAGCAGATTTTGCACTTTCCCGTTTTAGTAAACCAACCCCCACAGTGTTCTCAAGGGTGCAAGTTGAGGGGCTCCAGGATGGCTATTCTGAGTGGAGAAAATGAGTTTAACAGTTTCCTCCTGGATTGGGTTCTGAAGTTCGGAGGCTTTCAAAAGTCTTGGGAGAGATGCAGCGCCTAACCCTGTGTCCGCATCTTACCAGAGACCAATAGCCTGATGGTGCAGATGAGCACAACCTTTTATTTTTTATTTTTATCGAGAGCAGTGGTTCTCAACCTGGGGGTCGGGACCCCCTTAGGGGGAAAAAAAATAATGATTTGCCAGGGGTCACCGAATCCTGGGCTGTTCCCGCACCACTCCTTCAACTGTTTTGCAGCTGCCCAGCAGGGCTGTCCCTGGAGCATGTGGCCGCCCAGTTGGGCTGTTCCTGGAGCCCACAACCACCCACTCAGCCTCTTCACAGGCGCACATTCAGTTCACGGCATGGTTGGGGGGCGGAGACTAGAGGAAAGTTGACTGGTGAGGAATGTGAGGTGGCAGGGCCTGGAGGAGACCTGATTTCAGCATAGGTGTCACTGCTATGAGACACCGTATAGTCAGAGACACACAATGAGTAATACTACCTGTGATTATAGTTGCCATTATAAATCCCCACTACAGTTCTCAGATCAGCAGATGACTTTGATCGAGAGCATCTAAGTTGGCTAAACAGAACT